>JAYJME010001891.1:0-15007 GCA_036873775.1 Costaria costata
AGTGGGAAGGCTGAGAGGCCAGGGTTGGGCAAACCGAGCAATCTCAGAGCAAAGACAAACGTAAGTATGTCTATGGTACAGAACGGCATGTGCTACAAAACTAGTAGTGTTCTGTAGTGTACCAGGTATTGTATAGTACGGGTACAGCAGTACCCTGTACTACTGTAAGTACTGCTTGCTTTGCAACGTATACTGCTGTACTCAAAAGCACTGCTGCAGCAGTGCAACAAATAGTAGTTATATGATGATTCATCATACAAGGTACATTAGTCAGCAGCAGCATACAGGCTGTTTTGCACTTTGCGTATCATCTTCAGTCCTAACTAAATTGTACAGTGTTGTCACGACAACGTATTGATTTTTCTACTGCCCGTATTATTTGTGCAGGTAGGCCAACGCGTCCTGGTCCTACTGCAAGAGGCTAGGAAAGCCGGGATACCGGTTACCCAAGAGGTCATCCAGACGTTTGGGCTCAGGGCTAGGGACATGCTTGTCGTATCCACAGACCTGTCGGAGAAGCAGAGGAGCAGTTTGGAGGCATTCACGGCCAGCCAGGGATGGGCGCAAGCCTTTGTCAAGCGCAACGGGCTCCTGGGCGAGGAGCTGCACGGCGAAGCGGGCAGCGTCAAAGCAGAAGGCGTTGAAACTGGCGTACAGGGCGTCCGCAATGCTTGCGAATCGTACGACATCGAAAATATTTTCAGTGTGAGCGAGACGGGCCTCTTCTACAAGCTGCTGCCTAAGCGGACCTTTTTGGCAAACTCAGGGAACCGCAAGACTGCGCGGGGCACCAAGGATATGAGGGCGAAGGACCGCCTGTCAGCCTACGTGTGCACCAACGCGACGGGGTCCGCCAAAGTGCCACTGGCGATCATCGGCACGTCCAAGCACCCTCGCTGCTTTCGACACAAGCAGCCGCCGGTCCAGTATTTCCGGCAGGCCAACGCGTGGTCCGATGGCGTGACCCTCCAGCAGTGGTGGAACGACGTGTTTCTTCCGTACGCTCGTCGTCACACCAACGAGCCCGTGCTACTGACCATGGACGGGGGCACCTCCCACAGCGAGCTGGTTGACGACAGAGGACAGGTGGCCGTCGTCACCTACCCGCCGAAGTGCGCCAGCAAGCATCAGCCGATGAACATGGGCATCACCGCGGAAACCAAGGTCCGCTACAGGGCACAGCTGCTCGGGGTCCGCGTGGGCACGATGCGCAACACCGAGCAGCTGCGCCAGCAGGCCAAGAAACGCAAACTGCAGGCAGGAAGAGCGGGACTCGCGGAGGGCCACCCGGCGCATGTACTTGACGCGGCAGAGATCCTCTACGAAGCATGGCAAGGCGTGACGGAAGGTTGGATCGCCAGGTAAATGTGCGACGGTAGTTTTAAAGAAACGATGGGTTTGGTTTTACTGTGCATTCAATGCTAGTTACCGTCCCGTCTACTGCATGCACCGCGTAGCATCTGCGCTGGTAAAGTGCAACAGGAGGACTCGCGTTTAAACAATTTCCTCATGTACGTACAGTATATATTAGTGGCTGTTACAGTATTCTGGCGATGTCTTACGTGTTTGTTGCCAGGATACTTTTCGACGCAGCGTTGTAAAGGAATCTGCATTTTGCCGAGGCAGAGAGCTTATAATTGACCAGTATTTTCCCCCTGATGTGCCTTGGTTACCACAGGTGCTGGCTCGAGGCCGACACGCTTCCGCTGGCCATGCAGGCTAGTCTGGGCCAGACCGCAGGTCGAGGTGTTCACAAGGGCAACAAAACCCCCGCCATGCAGCTGCTCAAGAATTCTCTCACCAGCTTGAGTTCTAGTGTACGGCGTAGCGGCGTAGGAGCGGTGGGCGGTCTCGATGACCCAGAGTTGTGCGAAGTGTTGACTGAACTTGACATCACGCCCGGCCAGGCCCCTAATGCGACCGCCATGGCCGCAGTCAGGAGTTGGGCAAGCATAGAAGACCAAAAAGATGTCGTGACGGCCTTGCGGCTCGATGCGCAGGACGATATCGTAGAGCGTGTCGGACGTTCGGAGTTTGACACAGAGGGCACGAAGGAAGGTTCGCCCAGCGTGTCCTCTGACGAAGGCGAAGTAGAAGAAGGTACCAAGAGCGGTGGGGGGCCTCCGCCACCTCTTTCAAATCTCTTGGTGCACTTTGGCCAGTTGGAAGAGTACGCTGAAGCGAGCAGCAATGACGAAGCGTGCCACGCGTTGCGCAGGGCAAAAATGGCTTTCATTAAGGCCTATTCCCAGGGACTGGCCAAATAAGTGGACTTCGGAGCGCTCATGGCAGAGCGGTAACGCTTTGCGCATCATGTTTGGGGGTCGGTAAGGCGCTGCTGGTAACTCGTAGTATGTGCCGCAGTGTCCGGCATCCTTCATGCAGCGCAAGCGATTTTCTACCCATGGTGCAGTACAACACGGTATAATCTGTTTTTTTTCTTAAAAAAGCAAAAGCACCAGCGGATTTCAAGCTATATATCTGGTATATAAATAACCCCACAACTACGTTCTATCGCAGATGATTCTGATGGCAGTTAATGGCCTGGGCGTCCAGCTTGCGGGAAAATGTATGACCTGGGGGTACAAACTACTGTAGAACACATGTAATACTGTCGCAGCTTCAAGCCTCAAAGTTGGCGCTCAACAAGGCCTTATGTCCACCGCACGGCTGAAGAGAGGATCTATATGTGGCGCTTGCGAGTCGCCTTATTCCCCAGTTTACTGGGGATTCTATGAGCAAAGATATGTTCTTGTCTGCCCGTCCGTCTGTCTCACAATCGTACCTGACCAGGCATGACTATGCTAAAAAACACAATTTTGATTCTGACGATCCCAGACAGCTGCCCCCGCGCGGCCTTGAGTACCGTTAGCCAGCACGCAAACGCTCCTCGTGGGCCAAACCCACCCATCTGGAGTATATCCCCTTTGACCTTTTGATGTTCCCTACGGAATTTTTCGTAGACTACTCGTACCAGGCTAGTGGTGTGGGAATACGTTTTCATGAGGGGATACCCCCATCTGGTGATGATGCTACTTCCTTTGAGGAGCTTCGTAGAGTACACCTATTTGTTTTGTAGTGCCCCCGATGGTATGCATTCGTGGGCTGTTCCACAATTTATCCTTTCGTTTGTACAGAAAAATAGGTGATTGGTTGGTGGTGGGTGGGATGAAATACAATTAGCAAGTAGCAGGGATGCATGCTTCGTGTACCCCGTTCACGTCTGCTAACCCACGCGATGTTCTAACTAAAAATGCAGTTCGCGGAATCACTAGAGAAGTGGTCCCTGGTGGGAAACGCCTCCACATGTTCTGGAAACCCCGAATTTTTGTTTTTGTTAGTATTGATATATTGTAGTCATCCATCCCCTACTTGAATGCTCCCACCGGTTGTGGTTCGGGAGTGACGTTCGCACAATTGGCCAATCTAAGGCGAACAGCCGACGTTCGCACTTTTTTTTGCCGTAACATGCTTCCCTCTGGTAAGTATTAATAGTAGGGGAGCGAAAGCTACATACAACAGCAATACGAAGCGTGTCGCCACAGGCTTCAGAATCTTGCCGTCGAGGGCAGTGTTTTACGCCGGGTGCAATAAGACGTGCGTTGTGTGCATGTACACAATATACAGGGGGTCAACCGTCCGGGATCGGACGACGCATAAACATTGATTTTTTTTGGCAGCGTCAGGCCTGACGGGAACGAGTTGTGAGGCCTATAGGTACAACAACATATTTTTGCTTATAGAAACCCGAGTAAACTGGGGAATACTCGTTTGGATCGACTCGACACTCTACTTGTGTGAAATCGTAAGGTAGGTGCGTTGTTGCTGAATGACAGAAAAAAATTGCTCCAGAATGATTTGAGCGAATCATAGGAGCGCCACCCACACCAAACGCCCAGATATGGAATGAATTGCAACTATTAACATGATGCTTGATGCTCATACGAGCAGAATTTGTAAGTACCTCTCGGTCGGGCGTTTCGAATTACACGTGTTAACTAACCCCTTCAGAACTATACCCGTTGTTTGGGGGCAATCCACTTGGAACTAAAAGGGAATCGCTTGTGCGTGGAAGAGTTTGTGTCTTAACGCCCCAAACATTTGTTTTTGCGCCAGAAGGCCTGACCCGATCCTGGCCACTATGTATGAAACGGTAGTGCTACTGCAGTTTCCTTCACTTTCGCCGCTCAACCTCGTCACGTTATATCTGTGTCGCGACGCCGCCGCCTCTCGCCTTGATTTCGTTTCAAGATGCTGGGGAAGGCGGCGTTCGACCACTTTCGCGGCGCAGGCTGGTTCTCCGACCCAAGAGGAAAACCGAGTTTTTTCAAGTACGCGGAGGGGCTGTTCGACTTCATCCTAGGCGCCATCTTCTTGCGCACGAAACCTGCCACAGAAGAGGCTTACGCGGCTGCCAAAAACTCTCCCACTCGAGGATTCGGCGACGGGGTTACGGTAAAAGCTCCGACAACGAAAATAGTAAAATTATCACGCACCTGGTAATAATTTGTCGCGTACCATTTAGGTCTTGATTGTTGCTTTGATTATTTTTTATTGCCAGGTATTTCGGAGAAGCTTTTTTTCCCCACCAAACCAACTGGTTGATTCGAAACTTCACAGTTGTTGCGCATTACCGGTATGTACCATAGTCGCCCTTGTTGGCTCGTCTGGTTTTAACTTCCACCGCAAGTAGCATTCAATTTTATCAATATCCGCGTAATACCTTGAATGTTTTCATCTTACCTGTGGTTTATATCATTCATGAGGCGGTTAAGGGTTCGGAGGTATCTGGAAAGTGATTAGCGACGCTGTACTACTCTGTTATACAAGCACCGCCCAGACGTGATACGTTTCGGTGAACAGTTTTATTAACATGCATTTACATTCCAGTACGTAGCGAGAGACAGACATTTTTGCCATTGGAACCGTCCCTGGCTTTGTGTAACGGCAGGTGCAGCTCATGGACGACTACTTGGAGTTCCAGCCGCCAGAAGGGACTGGCGATGCGAACGGCGACAGGGCGCTGGTCGGGGTAGGCCAGCACGCATCATTTATGTTTTCACGCATTTCCTAAAGCCAACCGCCTGGTATCTACCGTTCTCACTATTTAGCAAAAAAAAAATCGTCAGCTGTGAGATGGAGGATTTCGTCGAAATTCATCTTTGCAAGCTGCGTGGGATACGTCGTATTTATGTTTTCATCCGCCCCGTGTAGACTTGCATGCAGCGAGAAGCAGCCCTGCGTTTAGGAGGGATGCCGCGTATCTATCGTGCGGGTAGCCCAGTTCCAGTGACTGAAGCTTGGAGCTTGTTTTCGGTGCTGTGTCCGTGCTTGTATTCCCCATTTCGTTAACTTTGGTCCCTCAAGTTTCTTGAGACAAAAACGCAGCACTGCGTTTTTTTCACGATGCTTTGCCTCAACATATTGATGAAAATAGTACCATGTAGCGGTAGTAGTCTTGGCGTCGTCAGTTTTCGGCGTGCTGTCGTACACTTTCGTGAGTCAAAAACATATGGCCAATTGACTAATAATGGATACCCCGCGACTTCCCGCCTCGAACAAGGTGATCATATTTCCGGGTGGGTTCGTTTCGCCATTTGCGTACTCCATCCTGGCCCGCACCCTAGCGCAGAGGGGATACCCGTGCTTCGTCCTGCGGCTGCCTTTCGATCTAGGTACGGTTGGGTATCTGAATAGGTTTTCGTGTTTCACGTTGCTGGTGTTTTTAGTATATATCGGAACGAGGTCGTAGAAAGGGTTTTCCGCACCAGTTTTCTTGGATGTCCTAAATTTGATTCCTCTGTATCCTATTAATAATACATGATACGATAGTCTCGGTCAATGAAACGGCCGACTGAAGGTCACTACAAATCGCGTGCATGCCAGGCAACTGCACTAGCAGTAGTGTTGCTTACAGTAGGATACAACCTTGTTCGAAAAACAGAGGGGCTAGCGCCGGTCGAGCTGCGCGTACGCCCGCAGGGATCGAGACGACTGGGCAAGAAAAAGTGGCGCAAAACACATCGTTCTTCTCTGCGTGGGTAGGCTTGGTTGTTTTGTCACGAGAACCCAGCGATTACGCACTACATAGATGGTCGAGGATAACGGCGGAGAGCGATGTGAACCGGTGCTTCGCATGCCACTGCTGGGGTGCCCTGCTGTGAGGACGATGGGTGCCCCTGGCGACCAACGGAACACAAGATTTGTCCCGGCCCCGATTGCTGTGTGCTCCACCATTTACTTTTGCGCAGCATATTACGGCTGGACGACGGCTGGCAGAATAATCAAGCGCCAGAAGGGCGAAGGCAGCCCCGTACCTCCGACCAAGTGGGTCCTTGCCGGACACTCTCTCGGAACAACGGGCGTTGAGTTGGTGAGGAGCTTGAGCACAGTGACGCGTTCTCCACCTATTAATAGTGGTTGGCGGGGCTCCCTGCGGGTTTGGCGATAACGGCAGTGGTCACTCGCGCGCTCAGAGGGGAAGCGTGAAGCGATTTTTTTTGTTTTTTTCCCGGAATAACGCGACCACGCCGGAAGACTGGTCAGTTCCCCGCTGCCTTCCTCCGCTGTCATGGCACGGGTGTTTAGCGCGCTTTTCACGTAGTCGATATTGGGACTCTTTCATCGTATTGGCGGATTTTTCCGCCGCTGAAGATACCTGTCGGGTGTGTTGTTTGGATCGCTGTCGTCGAGCTTTTCCTTCTCCTTCGATCTCGGTTCACACGCTCCACTTTTTTCGCTTTTGACATTCGCTCATAACATGTGCTTCGGTGACGCCAGTGTTAATATACCACATGTTATGACACCATAATACGATGAGGCGGTATGGGACGGGCCGCACTATTGGGATGCAGGTTGTCTCTAATGATGCTTGATCACTCACATGTGCGGGGTATTTTCAGCCCTTGCCTCGCCCTGATGTATTCTGATATAAGGGGTGGGTGATTTCCCTTTGAGAGAGGGAGTAACGCCTTCCTAACAAATAGAGAGGATTTGGGGATGCCATAACATTTAAATTGTCGGCTACATCGATCTCGAACACCAAACACGTCTACTACTGGAGAGACATCCTTTAGGGAGGACCGCTCATCGTCTTGCGCGCGCACCACTGACTCATACATACCAGATGACAGTTCACAACGTGAAAATGCGTGCCGCCTACCGGGCCGTGCCGTCGCCACCCCTGCCCTGTTCAGTTCACACAGGCTAGGCCGGAATGCGTGAGCGGCGTGGTTTTCATAGGAAGCTGTGTCGGGGTTGCAGGAAAACTCGCGAAGTTTGATCTGCCGTCTCTGGTCATCAGGGGGTCTCGCGACCCATTCACACCGAAGGAGGTTGGGACCGCGTGTATTTCTTTAAGGCTCCAGTTTAAATACCTTATTTATTTTGAAGTAAGACGAAGACCCGTGAGGTTGCCAAGGAGCAGTGCTACTGTAGGGATTGCACGTTTAAGCCCAACCGTGTCTCATTGACGGGGCTCCTTAAACTACAGTAACAAACTGCACAATATCTGTGGACCCGGTTTGTAATTCACAACACTGAGGTAGTCGCCAACGAGATTTGGGTATCGGGCCTAGCTTACTGTTTTCTCAAAAGACGGTTGCTGGGTGAGGTGCAGAGCTCCTCAAATGTGGAGCCTTAGAATGTTAGGTTCTACCTCTATCGTAGCAGGCGCCCAAGGTGCTCAACTCTGTCTCCCTCGCCTAGCTAGCTCTTCGCGTTTGTATTCTAGCACACGGTAAGAGCTTGCGGGAATACCTTGTCATACCGCTTGGTTTGCACGACGGTTTCATACTACCTGTGATACCTGTGAGTCCTGAACGACTTACAGTTTTATTTCTGGTAAAACTGAGGAGGCGCAAGTTAGCCCTGCCGTGTTCTTGAGGTTGGCATTTGGGCGAGGCATGTGTTGTCACGGCTTGTCCAATAACATGAACGTCCTACCTGATATGTATGATATGGCGTGAACGCTTGGTCACGCCCCCTTCTTCTGCCTCGAGGAAACAGGACATGGAAAAAGCGGCGAACAAACTACCGAAGGGCACAGAAATTTGTGTCGTGGAAGGCGGCAACCACAGGGGTTTCGCTTCCTACAGCTACCAGCCTCTGGACTGGGAGGTGAGCAAAGACGAGCAAAACCTTGCAAGCCTAAATGCCGGTAATGTTTGTGCGATAGTGATCCGTTGGCAGCCGGAACATCTGCTCGCGTGTCAGGCTTGCCCCCACCGCAGGGGCCAGATTGCCGATAGGAGATGTTTTCGGGTGTCAAGTTGGGTAGGGTCTGCGGTGGGAGATTTCCTTGACCTACGTTAGACGGTGTCGCAAGTTTGCGCTTCTGAGGTTGAAGCGGTACAATATGATGGTCGCCTCGCGAAGCAGTGTGTGGCGTGCACACTTGCATGATATTTACTGTAGTAGCAACGAACAGTGTCAACCCCTGTAGCATGGTATGCTGCGATCCTAAAGCTGCCAGAAGCAGTCGCCGTTGTAAGCCAGGTACGTTCAACACCGTATATACGAAAAAACAAGTATGGCGCAATCAATGGACGGAAGCACCGTACGGAATATCAATCAGGCAAGACGGACGAAGGCATCATGGGTAGCATCCATCGGGTAGAGGACGAAAACGCCGTAGCACGCACCATTGGCCAATTGGCCAAAAACGCGGTAGAACGCATCAACAGGACGAAAACACTGCATTATTCCACGCGGATGTTGCAAATGATTTCAACACGCTTCCATCCCCCTGCCCGCGCAATGGCAGGCAACGATCACTCCCGAGGAGCAGCGGCGGGCCGTGGTGGAAGCTCTCACAAAATTCATACAGGACAAGGTCGTCGTGTAAAGCCGTGGTGTGCACCACGAGCCCCGCACTTCTAGACTCCTCTCTTGGCCCGGGGTGGTCGTCTGCCTTGGCCTCAAGCCGCAACGAGTTACTACGTACGTACAGTAGCGTGGGTAAGCGCAGCTTGACGCGAGTCGACGAGGGAAGAAAGTGCTCATTCCTTCTCGCGATAAAATGCAAGGCGCATACCGTAGTGGGGAGGGGGGAGAAGAACTAGCTGTGTGACCCCGGATCCGAGCTTCGACTAGGAAGGAGCGCGAGAAGAAGGGCGAATATATACAATAAATTGGATGGGAAAAAAATAAATAAATAGATAGTTGTATACCTGGTAGCAGTTTGGCAGTGTGGTGGGATTGTTGCTGTGCTCATAACTTGTCCGCACAGGCGTTGCTCACGATTTGTTTGAATTGGTGAATTTGAATTGTGGATTTGAATTATGATTTGAGCATGACTTGAATTGCTTGGACGAAAAAGAGAGAAAAAGAGACTCTCGTGGCGTTTTACATGTACGCCTTGACCGTTTGTCGCGAACGGTGCCGATGCACCGGCCGGATCGAACCTACACTGCTGTTCTTTTCTTTAGCCTTTATGCATGTCACGGATCATGAGCTAGAGTTGCACTCTTGAGCCGTACTACGATATATAGGCGTTGCGCTTTTTGAGCCCAACATTCTCTGCCCGACGGAGGAGCTCCTCAACCAACGAGAGCTGCCCAATATCTTTGAACCCGATACGAATTTTACTCTTGTTTTTCGTTGGATTAGTACGAGTCCACAGGATTGTGTATCGGTCTTAGCTTACATTTTTTTCTCTCAAGTCGGTTTTCGGGTGAGGTATATAGCCCCTCAAGAGAGGGCCCTCAGAAAAAAATGATGTGCCATTTGTTACCCCCACTACTGCTGTAGCATGCGTCTCTTTCGGATATAAGACATCTCTTCTGTCCCCGAGGTTGTTTTTCATTGTGCGATGTGTACGAGTATGCAGTATCCGTGGTCGCATTCGGCGCTCCACCGGTGTGTTTTTACACATGGGGATGATGAAATAACCAAAGGTTTGGCTCGTCCTAACAGCGTAGCGTATCTGTCGAAAGTACTTTTTGGCTGGCTGCGGGCAGGGTATACTCGTTCGCACTGCTGCGTTTCGTTTTTGCGCCAGCTGCTTCACTGCTGTTTTCCGTCGTATGGCGGCTGTGGTGTACCAGCCAGGAAACTCTTTAGCGGTTATTAGGTGAGCGTTTTTTTTCATACGGCGCCTTGCGCCGGTATTCGTACCAACCGCACAGTTTGTCAGGTAGAGATAGCCACATGCGACAGCAGTTGTGGGCTGGCAGCATGCGGAAGAGGCACGGGTCCCGTTTCGAAGGCAAACACTTCGCAACGTAGCTTTCAGATAGTTCCGTAGACTACCAGGTAGACCAACAACGTCATATGGTCAAATATTTAATACAGTACTCACCAAAATATCTGCAAAGCTAACCGAATCGCGCGTGGAAAATCCGATGAGTGCTTGGAGGATTCTACGAGTATCGATTCGTGATCTCCGAAACAAATTAGGATTGTACACGTATAGTAGTATGCACCTTGCATGGCGATCGCAGGATAAGGTCTTGCAGTGGTGTGTCGGCGTTCCATTTACAAGAGTAAGAGTGCATTCACTTCAAGACAGCGAGATGCTCATCGTTTGAATGCTTCACTTGCAGAATGGCAGTATCATATAAACGTTTTTCTTTAAAATGAGTGCTTTAATTTTCTAATCACCACCACCGACCGTGGTGCACAAATTCACCCGTACTCTTCATTCACGGTCATCAATACGACAATCCACCCGGAGGACCTCGGTAATTTTCGTTAAAATACTTTACTCGGATCTGCTGAGCTAAACTCGACAACCAACTCGCGAAGCGGCCGGGCAGCGCTCGAACACCGAATACAACACTAAACGCGCGCGAAAACAAGAAACAACCTATGGGTCGGTCTTGTTAAGGTTGTTGTTGACTGCGATTGTAAGGATATCGTTGAGCGACTCCTTGCTCAAAGTGAGCATCCGGCGGGCTTCGCCGCCGTCCCCATCGCGGGCCGCAGCAGCCAATCCTCCCGTCGCGATCAATGCGTCTGCCGCCAATCCATACCTGAATCGCGCATGGTATGTACGAACCGACGCAGGGGGTCGAGGCCGACAAGAGAAGGAACCAGGTGAGCGCATGAATACATGGATACTCTACTTCCGTCGAGACTCGAACAGGAGGAGGGGCGTTCCTCCTCGTATATAGCCGCCCGGACGAAATTCTGGGAGACTACTCCTGGAATACTATTAATACGTCTCACCTTCGGATGGTTCCGACGGTTATCTTGTCATCGCTTGGCAACGCGTTCGACTTCACCAGATCCACAAGAGATTTCTCGAGTTCTGTCAAGGGACCGTTCTCCAGAAGTGCCTGTTGCATACGAACAAATACAAGTTGATCGTGAAAAAAAACTCGCACAGCAAGCAGTGTACCAGATACAAGCAAATGTAGTTACTATAAATATGAACTCCCTAGTCAAGTGAAGCACCAACAGATTATGCTTACGTTCGACCGCCACCAGCGAGCGCTACTGGTACGAACATACGTAGTCTGGGTTCTCCCTGGTATCGTCCAAGCAATATTTATATTGCACAATCGAGAAACCTTGAAGTTCGACACGAATGCCGAGCTCGTACTTAGCGCTGTTGTGTTGCTGCTACGGGCAAGATCGCCATGATCGCGAACGGTAATTAAGCGTGAACATGTGAACACGCCGTCGCGCGACTTTTCGCGGTGGAGCCAATTCTACTCTTACTCTGGCACACGTCTCACCAGGTACTATTGTTGTAGGTACGACTGCGTGACAGGCAGGCGTGAGTAAAACAGCCTATTAATAGTACATGTTGGTAGTACCTGGGAGTACATATGGATAGTGCCGCAAGCAACCTCAAACCTTGCGTTCTCTCACTGCACTGCTGTCAACCGGGTGCGCAATCAGTATTCCACCTTCTTACGTATGTATACAGCCGCAAAAAACTCGATCTATTACAAAGCAGTATGTGGCGTCTGGGGAATATTCTCTCTGGCAAATACACGGATTTACTACTGATCTGTAGGGCTTGCATGTTGTTACTCGAACCGTAACCTGTAACCGACGTAGAGACTTGGGGACGTTGTCGTCTACATCACACATACCAGGTAATAATATCACGGTGTTTCTCTCCTTGTTACTGAATTTGGTCCATCAACCTAGCCGCGTGTGCAACGATGCTGGCCCCGGGCTCCTGCTAAGTTCAGGGGTGTATGTGCGTTGCTCTGTGGGCGACTCGCTTTCCTCGCGAAGACGCTATAATTCGATCGTTTTTTTTCAGGTCCGTGACGATTGTATGGTTTGCGCCGCGGCCAGGAGGGTCTCCCACCGCGTGCGTGCAGAAGAACACAGTGGTGGTCTGGACGCCTGGACGCTACTGTGCCGTCACATTGTTGGGTAATGGCTGCGACGAGGACAATCTCCCGCCGCGTGCAGAGGAAGGTGTGACCTGGACGTTGTCCCGCCGCCTTACTGGGCAGACCAACCGAGGATTACGATCTGGCAAATCCACGGGTTTATTACTGATGTGTAGGGCTTGCATGTTCTTACTCGCCGTAGCATGTAACCGACGTAGAGACTTGGGAACGTTGTCGACTACATCGCACATAATAATATCACTCGTTTCTCGCTTTGTTACTGAACTTGGTCCATTTACCTAGCCGAGTGTGCAGCGATGCTGGCCCCAGGCTCCTGCCAAGTTCAGAGGTGTTGTGGTGCTGTGGGTGACTCGCTTTTCTCGCGAGGATACTATTAAACCCGGTACGTACAAATACAAGGTACCTGGTACTAATAATACTGGTAGTCAATACCTGGTACGTGCACACTTATGCATGGGATTTATAGGGCAACGTGTGCCGGCACGCAAACGCACTCACTGTCACTTCCTCGAACTTTCGCGCCCGTAGCTGCATGTCGACAGAGTCCAACGACTGCCTGGCGTCCCTGATTTTCCGGAACGACTCCTGCCCGAGAGACTTGCTGATCTTTGCCGCGGCGGAAGCTCCAGGTGGTAGAGCTACGAGCATGCCTGTAGTAGGGAGTCAGAAGCGTTTGCACGTGGCACTTGGCTTGAGTCCATGAAAAAAATGACAGCAGTAGTTACCGGTACTGCTGCAGTGCTGTCATCGAGACGTTTCGCGTTGATGGCGGGGGTGGTGAAATCATAATCATATTCAAACTTCAAACTGATTCTACGTACTGTACGAGTAACGCACTCGTTACCCACCGCCGTACTGCCTGTCGCGTTTCCGTCCCAAATGGCAGATGGTTTTGGTAAGACCATGATATGTATGACAACAGGTACCCGTAACTGCTAGTACATACGCAGCATGTGGGTCACTTGAAGGTATACAGCCAACGCTTTCCTTTCGATTTCCAAGGCGCACTGCCGTTCTGCTCTGTGCTTGATAATTTGAATTGCTACAGAGAGACACAGCAGGCATCGCACCTGCTGGTTGCATGTTTCATGTGTGACGTTCCCATGTTGCAATTTGCCTTCACCTGCAAACGTCGTTGACGCGGCGATCGCGGAGACTGCTTCCCGTCGACTCATTGTTCCGTCGCCGGGACTTGTCGCCATATTGAGAGTAAAACCGTGACCCATACCGAACAACGCCAGCGTGAACGCTGCTGCACGAACAAGCCACATGATAGGCAGGAGTTGGTACATGATGACCTTGGCTGGTGTGCTGGATTCACTCGTGAGGTGTTCCATTACATGAGAAGGCTTTCTTATGCGGGATGTTCCAAACGAAAATTCAATCCGATTCCAGTTCGCGCCGCACTGCGCACTCCAGCTAGCAGCACACCTCGTCACTTGTGCGAGCGTCACCTGCCCCATATCTCCAAGGTAAGCTGAGGTTCAAAATAGCCCGAGCATGCGGCGTTTTTTCATGGCGAGTGCATGCAAGCCCGGCCCCTATCTGTGTATCACTGCGCAGAGGGCTGGCTATTGATTGATTCTACTTTTTTCGTTTGGTGGAACGTGGAACAGACAAGCGGACAGAGTGCGAGCAAGAATTCACCACCCACGTACCGTGCACATATCCCATGACACAGCAGGACAATAACATGGCGGAGACCAGCGGAGCCGATGCTGCGCCCAAGAAGGTGGTGATGGTCACCGGTGGTACTGGTCTGGTGGGCTCCGGCATCAAGGAGTTCGTGTCGAACGACGCCGAGGTGAGAGTCCACAAATTCGGAGAGAATCTCCGTGCCCTGCCTATGCCTACACAGTTTAATAGTGTGGTTCATCTTGCGGCTGCGCACTGCGCAGCTACGACGTATTTTACGTCCGATTTGTACGTAAGCAACGTGCTCCTCGCCGTACTCTTACCTGATACCGGTACTTTACCTGGTACAGCAGTACCTGGGTACCTGGTATGTCAGCAGTCAGCTTTTTGGTATGATAGAAAACCCATCAGCCATGCGCGTCATACCCTGGTATGACACTCAGGTGTGTGACATTCCTTCGAATCCACTACGAGTACGCATGACTTGCCCTCGGCTGAGGTTCTAGATCGACCTTCTCTTCGATTATACGTATCCCTGGTACTGGTCGTCTCTCTCGCGATCCTTGCCGAATTTCACACCCAAACTGAATCAACTTTATCGGAACTCTTGTGTTTTGGTTTTCGTTCTCTCTTATCTCATCCAATTCGCCTTATAATGTCGCTCGACGGCTCGTAGGCGAAGGAGAAGGAGGAGTACATCTTCCTGAGCAGCAAGGACGGAGACCTCCGGAGCATGGAGGAGACCAAGGGCATCTTCGAGAAGTACAAGCCGACGCACATTATCCACCTCGCGGCCAGGGTGAGCTATTGTGCTATTCCTATTAATAGTGCTCTGTAGATGTGTAGTCTCTACGAAGCACGCGACTCCCTTCCTTGCCATGCATAAACAAAGGTAAAAAGAGGGGCAGCGGCCAAAACAAGGTACACCTGGTCCGTTTGCGGCCAAAAACAGGTACGTACTAAAATCGAGTCAAAAATGCACCCCATGTACCGTGCCGTTCCTTGCAACGCAAGGGGGTTGTTTTTTCACCCGAATGATGAGCGAAAGCTATGTG
>JAYJME010001892.1:0-15006 GCA_036873775.1 Costaria costata
CGGCACCCCCCCCCTCCCCCCTACCCCCTCCTTTTTCGCTGACGTAGTAGAAGGCGTGTAAAAGACAGGCATTAAGTGACAACCTTTTGGAACGTAATAGACGACACACATCAAACATTTCACACAACGTAGGCAAATCGGATCAGCAGACGTTCTTGTACATTTTCGAACGCCAAGCATCCTTCGGATTCCACCCCCGAAAGGGTGGGAAAACTGCGCACGTTGAGTGATGTCGACGCATGCTACGATAGAGGTACCACTTTTGGACTATTTCGTTTCTGAACAACGGGGGCTCCTTAACCCGAAACTCATCCGAATGCCATTCTTGTTTAGCAATAGGATTGTTTTTTAATGCCTAGCCCATGGGTTTTGCTCATCGGTCTGCCCTTCCAGAACACTCAAAAACAGGTTTCGGGTGTGAGCTCCTAAATTGAAGTTAGAGCCTCAGATAAAAGATGGTGCACCTCTCTGTCGTGGCACGGGTCCGTTCGACGTTCCAAATAGTGCTCAGAAGGTCTGGGTTTTGCCCACGTTTTCCTCTTTACGTCGGCGAACCAGGGCGTCCCGTCCCATCTGTGTAATACGTTTTTGAACTCAGGAAACATGGGATGCTTGCAGATCATGCAGATTATTCGGCTCCACACCCCGCAACACGATCTATAGGCCATGCAGATCATCTAGACCGGGAGGGATCTGTCTCTCGTGAACGATACATGTTGACGAATGACCCATTCTACGATACAGGCGCACCCTTTTTTGTCTGAGGCTCTTCACTCTAGGAGCTCCGTATCACAACCTGAAAACTGTTCTTGAGAAAAACTGGAAGGGCAGCCCGATGAGCAAACCCATGGGGCTAGGCATTAAAAAAAAGTCCCTTTTGCTACACAGGAACGACATTCGGACGATTTTGGGTTAAGGAGCTCCGTCATTCAGAAACGAAAATGCCAAAACATGGAACAACACCTCTATCGCAGCACGCGTCTTTCAAATAGGGATATGATCTTGTCCGACGTGCGAAGCCTTGAATCCACTCTCAAAACCTTGACACAGCAGTGGTGCGCCGTTACTCGGTATTCCCTCTCAACAACGGAATTAGGTTGGAGGGAGGTGGTAAGGAACCAGCGGTGCCCAGTAGCGACCACCGATTTTTTCCTGGCCGTCGTACTGATATATAACCACTGTATGAGCGATGAGAATAGAGCGTCAAATTGATTCAGGATTTTCGGGCTTTCCCAAGGAAAGTCAAACCTTAAACCTCCAACTCTGCATTCTTCAAAACATTACACAAGCGCGGTGCCCCCTGGCCTTGACTCGCGTGTCCTCTCAACGATGGGATTAGGTGGGAGGAGGTCGTGACGAATCAGCGGTGCTCGGTGGAGACTAACTATTTCCCTGGCCGGCTGCTCATCTCCGCCTCCTTGGGGTATATCGACGGCCCTCACAATGTCCTTGCCGAGGCGGGCCCCACGTACACCTGGGCAGCGTGCCCGATCACCAGCATCGAGGGGGAGATGAAGTTCGACACGGCCGACGTCGAACGGATGGAGACTAAGGGTAATTTGGACTCCGTTGTTCTTCAGGAGATGGGCCACGTCATTGGCGTGGGGTGAGCTGGTAGTAGTCTACACCCGTGCTATGGTGTACTTCCTCTAGGGGTGGTACTTGGTTTGAGACCGAACGTGTACTCCGTTGTTCTGCACGATCCATTACGTTTCCCAGAAATACACTCTAAACGGTACGGGGCATTGTTTAGAAGACGATTTGTTGTTGATTATCATACAGAATCTAGAGAGCCCAGAAAATAATGTCAGGGAACAGCTTAGTGCGAGCGAGAAAGCAGGCGCGGCATTCTTCTTTAGGATACGGGGTCAAGCGGGTTACTGACGCACAAACACTGCAAGAAGTTCGGACAAAATCTTAGTTGTTGTAGATGTTTTGTCGTCGGACGAGTGTCTACTCTATTACTAAGTACCATAGGTATTTTTTCTGCTCTCCCGCGTACCCTTCTTTCCACAAGTGCTCAACTTTGTGCTACCTTGGTACTGGTTCTATCGTACGTTGTTTTTTCGGATGGCCAAAGGTCGTGTTACCGATGTGCTGGAGACATCATTGTGAATGGTCATGGTAGTAGTATCTTCCTAGGTACTAGCAGCGTTTGGCGAGGGGGGAGCCCCGGAGATCCCTGTTTAATAGTCGGTGAGAGTATACGAACCCCCCGAAAGCATATATTTTGTTGGTCATATAGCATGGTCTCCTAGACCACTCGGTCAGCTGACCGACAGGTCGTTGATGCTGGTTCATTGCGTCAAGCGTTTTCTTTCTCCTCACTCAAACATCACTTTGTTTACAGCACGACGGCACTTAAGAAACTCATATTTTGGCCAAGATTCAGGCCTTACTTTTACCTCTGATGATTTGATCCAAAAAAGTAAAAGTCCAGTTTCTTATCCTGCGAAGCGATGCAGAACGCCAACTTATTGTTCTGTAGTAAAGGTGTTCAATGCGAGTTTGCTTTGCTTAGCTTGCTGTCAGGGTGCTTCACCTACCTCGCGGCATCCACCCATGAGGGAAACAGGCACAGGAGTTTAATCGATATAAGCGCGAGGACTGCAGGCATCAAAACTCGTCATACAATGTTGCCCGCTTTCAACGACTCCACTACCGTAGCACTGTGCACCGGTGTATGTACCGCTATAGTGTCTACGTTACGTGCCTTAGCCGTTACGATTCTCCGCTGTTAAGAAATACCAGGTTATCAGCAGCAGCCTGTTGTCGTGAACAATGTTCGGCAGCAGCGACAGCAGTACAGCAGCAGTCCAAGGAAGCGAAACGTTCACGCGTGGAGACTGCAGTACGGCTTCATATATTGCGCATCATATCAACAGTGTACCTGTAGCTTATATTGTGTGTCGCGTAAAGCAACAGCAGCGGTGCAAATCAGTGGCGGATCACAACAGGAAGTACTGTTTCTACAGGTACCTTGTCGAGAAGGAACATTCTACATACATCTCATTCTAATATCTTGAGGATATCCTACGGTTACGAGCATAGATGGCTCCACTTACACGCGGCCTATTGTTTGTTTGGGGACACAGGGACCGTTCTTGGCAATGCAGGCCAGCACGCTTGAGGAGACTGCTCTGTCATACGTGCGATTTTGTGTTTGATCCCGAAGACCCCCACTGTCAACGTTCCTCCTCCCCTCTGCTTAATCACTCGCACGCCCGGGGAGACCTGCTTTTCGTGTCATCTTGAGTTTATATCTAAACAGCCCAATTTTCCAACGTGCCCCCCCCCCCCTCCGTTGACCCCCCGAGATTCGACCAAACCAAAGACAACTTTGAGGTTGTCAACCGTTTGACGAGAAGCGTGCAGAGCGCCCAGCAGCACGGGAAGGGTTATGATGCGCCCGCGCCGTATATAGTACGACTCTTTGCAACGTAACTCGCGCACCAATCACAGGCACTGTTGTAGTATCATCCCCCCAATCCCGCAGTGGCCGTTCCTGTAGTCGTTACTAACTTTCACCGCCTTTTTTTCCCGCTGAAGTCCCAAGACGGTTAACCGGCAGCACGCTTCGTGAGACTGATCTGTCATACATGCGATTTTCTACTTTGACCCGCAAAAACCCAATGACGCGTGCTACGATAGAGGTTGCACTTTTAGGCGTGTTTGTTTCCATATATATGAGACGCGTTCTACGATAGAGGTTGCACATTTGGCTCTTTTTGTTTCTGAAATCATCCGAATGTCATTCTTGATTAGCGATATGACTATTTTTAAATGCCTGGTCCGTGGGTTTGCTCATCGGGCTGCCCTTCCAGTTTATTTAAAACTAGTTTTTGGGTGTGGTATGGAGCTCTTAAAGTGAAGAGCCTCAGAAAAAAAATGGTGCACCTCTATCGCAGCATGGGTCATTGACGGGGGCCCTTAACCCAAAATCGTCGGGGCGTCAATCTCCTTTTGCAATATGATTTCTTTGTATGCCTAGGTCATGGGCTTGTTAACCGGGCGGAACTTTTAGTTTACTCGAAATCAGTGTTGTGGGTGAACTACTGAGCTCCTAAAGTGAGGAGCCTCAGAAAATAACATCATGGAACAACACCTCTATCATAGCATGCGTCCAATAGTCAATCCTGGAACCCCCTTTTTTTAACGCTCCTCCTCCTCCTCCTCCTCCTCCTCCTTCTCCTCCTCCCCCTTCTCACTTTTCCTTGTTTTCCAGCACGCCTTGGGGGACTTTCTCTGCTCCGTGCCATTTTTCTTCTATAACATACAAAAAACAAAATCCAATGGTTAACGCCCCTCTCCTCCCCCTCTGCACGCATGTTCGCTCGCGCGCCTGGAGATAACTGCTCTCCATGCCATGCAGACGTCGATCACAAAACGCCGTTCTCAAAATATGTTCCTCTCCCCATCTGTTTATTTCGACTTTTGACATCGAAACCAAAATTTAATAGATCCGTTTCCGCCTTTGATAACTCACCAGAACGATGTGGGGACACTGCTCTACGTGCGACATCGACTTAGACCCGGCGTGGAAGTGTCCGGCGACTGTATCCGCGTACAACGATCTTCTGGGCACTCCGGGTGGACTTGACGCTGATATCATCGCGCTCGAAGGTGGAGAAGGTGGGTTCTGACAGGTTATGAGCCTTGAACATGTTTTGCACATCGTACAGAACACGACCTACGTCTTCTAGATCTAGAGCCTACCATTATGACGCCATTGGGCTCAAAACGTGGCGAAGGTGGGTTGTGACAGGTTGTGAGACTCGCACATGCTCGCACATTGGACAGATCACGATCTAGATAGGCTAGATGTAAGTCTAGATCTCAACGTATTTACCGTTAGGATACGGTTGAGCTCGAAGGTGGCACAGATGGGTTATGGTACGATATTAGCCTTGCCAATGGTCGCACACCAAAGAGATCACGATCTACAGCAGTCCCTTTTGATCTAGATCGTACATTTTCCGTTGTGGTGTCATTAAACTGGAAGGTGACACAAGTGGGTTATGATAGGTTATGGGCCTTGCACATGCTCGAACATCGGATGAAGCACGATTAAAGTCACATAGGTATACTTCTAGATTCGACATGTATTTGCCTTTGTGATGCCATTTGTTTGCTCGGAGGTGGTTCAAAGTAGACTGCAGGCCTCGCACATGTTCGCACGTCGTGTAGGTCGATGATTATCTACATAATTTCGATCTAGATCCTAGATTTTCCGGTATGACATGATTGAGTTCGGAGGTGATAAAGGTGGAATTTTATAGGTTATGAGCGTGCTATAGTTGGCGTTAGGGTATCACTGAGCTTAAAAGGTGGGGAAATATATGTTATAATAGGTTAATGAGTCTTGTACATGTTATGGTGTTTCGTGTTCCCGTGTTGCACTTTTGCTTGCACATGTGAAACGGACTGTCTCGGCCGTTGAATGGAATACTCTTGGTCGCTGGTCTGACTGTTTTTGACACAATTTGGGGAGCGCTCACCCCACCCATGCTGCCGTAGGAGGCGGTTTACTCATTGTCGTGCATGGCCGTACTCGTAAGACCATAGAACCTCGCATCCCTACAATGCCGAGACAGGAGACAGAGCACGTCGGGCTTTCATCGACCAGGCAGGCATTGCTTGCACCGGACATCGAAGCACCATGATATATGCGGCTAGTCGCATGAAGGGTTTGGCTGCATCCTAACGAGAACCGTTAGTGAGGCGGACCTCGGCACCTTGTGCGTATTGCCTTGCATATGGATGACAAAGGTCGAATACTATTGGTATGTTCCGGAAAAAACAGGGCACAATTGTGCCCAAACATACCTGACTGACAGGGCTCAACTTCGAAACTAATCACACGTCGCACATATCATGATCTAGATCATCTAGATCCTAACATGCAGCTATGAGAGGTTGTGTAGGATCTGTATTGTACAGATCCAACCAGGGAAATCTGTCATCTAGATATCATGCAGATTATACGGCTCCACCCACCCGGCAACAGGAGCTAGATCCTATTCTGCAGATCGGGAAATAGATCTGCCGTGAAAGAGATCTAGATCATCGAGGGGGAATCGATGATCTGTCCGAGGCGTGGAAACTATCTATGGAGAATCCCATTTGTCTTTTACAAACCATTTTCTTGTTTTCCTGGCCCATGGGAGTTTAAGTATGCTCTTGACGGGGAGGACCGTACGCATACCACGACCGCTCCGTGCTCACTCCCCACTGATCACTCAGTGCGCACACGTCACCACCTCCTTGCCCCCCCAATGTGACCCTTTGTGTACGAACAAACAAATCCACGGTAACCTGAACAAACAGCCGGTTTCTCTCTTCCCGAATTATGAGTTGAAAACATTGTCAGCGCCCAAATTTCAGTAACCGACAACCGCCAGTGTCCCCGGCGCCGTATTGTATAGATAGAAACTGCCAGCGACAAATACATAATACACAACCGCCCGAGTCTCTTGCTGAGAATTGTGAAGGCATAGATCGTCAGGACCAAGTTGGAGGTCAACTCGAAACCGCCGGTTTCCCTTGCTGAGTGGTGAACGGAAAAATCGTTGTAAGCGCTAAATTGCAGAACTGGTAACCGCCGGTGTCCCTATAGCTGACGAATGTGTGGATACATTGTACTACCAGCACCAGATCGCAGAACTGACAACCGTCGTGTCCTTTGCTCGAGATTTTGCGGATGACTAGATTGTCAGGACCAGAACTGGTATCCACCGGGGTACCCATTTTTTCTCTCCCCCTGGAACCACGTTTACCCCCGACCCATCGCGCATGTTACATAGGAACGGCGTGCGGTCTCTTCTCGGAAGACATGTTTGGCAACGAGCTGAGTTCTGGCAGTATTGATACGGTGAGTGCCTACAGAAAGTATGGCCGTTTCCCTTTTCCCGCTGCAAATATGACCACACACTATTACGGGGGACCATAGTAAGTAGGGCCATATATTGTTAGCAAGGATAGGGATATATATAGTTTTTGGTTTCTACAGTAGATGATATGGCTTTCTACAGTAGGTCATATTAACTATGGACCCAATATTGTTGGCAAAAATAGGGAAATGTATTAGGTTTTGGTGTCTACAGTAGGTTCTATTGTGTCTACAGTAGGTCCTGTTAACTATGGTCCCCCGTAATAGTTCCGAGTAGCTTGTCGCCGAAAACCATGGGTAGAGCTTTGAAAGGGCTGATGGACGCGCGCTACGATAGAGGTTGCACATTTGTGTTTCTGGACAACGGGGCTCCTTAACCCAATGTCGGCCTAATGTCATTCTTGTTTAGCAATATGGGTTTTTTGTAGTGCCTAGTCCATGGGTTTTCTCCTCCGGATGCCCTTCCAGTTCCATCAAACAAACATTTTTCGGGTGTAATATGGAGCGCTCCTAAAGTGCAGAGAGCCTCAGAAAACAATGGTTGTACCTCTATCGTAAGCATGGGTCAATGGCGAAGGCTTGATTGAGCACGTCCGACAGAAGACACGCATGGTGTTGCTCCCATGTTTTTTTTTACGTTTCCCCGCTTGGGGGGGGCTCTGTACACCTGCATCCAGAACCCCCACAACGTTGAGGAAATATTGCGAGCTTAACCCGACAAACCCAGCCCCGTCGCCTACGCAGGCAACGAATTTTATCGCAAAACAAGAACGGAAGATTTTGGGTTCAGGAGAGCTCCGTCGCCCAGAATTATTTTTAGCCCAAAAATGATACCTCTACCGTAGCAAACGTCAAATCATGATCTAGATCATCAAGGCTCTAAACCTGTCCCTATAGGAGGTGTTGTGTGATATCTGTACGGTACAGATCCAACCCAGGAAGCATGGTCTGTACGCACGAGTAGATCATGCAGACTTTTGCGCGGGTCCCACCCGGCAGCATGAGCTAGATCCTACGGGTCCGGAATCTATCTGCCATGAAATTAAGAGTTAGGTCATGCAGTGGAGTCGTTCTACGATAGCCCCCCCAACTTTTCTTTAACTAGCTCCCGGCCGTATCTCCTGAAATACGGTGCCCCTGTCCCCCCCAAAGCCATCGTTCGATAGTCCTTTGCAAAAAACAAGAAGATCTAAGAAGATACCGGTATGTTTTTAATAGCATCCCTCTTCGTGTCGAGCAGCCATGAAAACTTCGTTAAATAAAATCGCTGGTTTTGGGGGGGGCTATCGTAGAAGCAGTCAGTCGAAATCGACGATCTGTTAGAGGTTGTGAAAAAGTTTGACCTAGCGAAAGTGAGGCGAATCCACGCCTGGTCGATCGTTTCGTACACCAGAGCAGATCAAACCCCCGTTATACGCTCTAGATCTTTCGAGGCAGATAGATCCCTCATTTATAAGAACTGCACGATCTACTGCATACAGTGGATCATGTCCGTCGGGTGGGATCTGCGTGGCACGGGTCTTGTGCACATGTTTTCGCGTCGGTGGGTCGGTGGGGCCGGTAGGGCAGGCCTCCTGCACTTGCGTCTCATACCCGCAAACATAGGATAGGATCTAGATGTGATAGATCACGATCTGTGCGATGCATAGATCATTCCATGGCTGGTGCATGTACCCAACACGTCACTGCCATAGAGTAGTAGTAGTGGTAGTAGTAGTATTAAGAATAGTAGTAGTAGTAGTAGAAGTAGCACAGAGTAGTAGTAGGAGTATTAATAGTAGTAGTAGTAGTAGTAGTAGTAGTAGTAGTAGTAGGAGAAGCAGTGTTCCATTGCTTGTCGAACGGTCAATCAGGGAAGCAATATCCTTTGCTCCGCTGCGGTAAGAAGGCGCATCGTTGTGTATCACCATCACCATGCCCTACTAAGTAGAACAACTGGTGGGGCTCCTCGCCTTCGGAATACCCTTTGGTGCTGCAAGATCTGTTTCGGTGTAAGCACCAAGCAAAACCCTATCTCTCACTAAAACAACGAACCGCTATCCGTAGTACATAGGTAGCACGTTGGATTGATCGTCGGGCTGAGTATACATTGGTTTATCAGAATACGGTGTCCTGGCCAGGTATAGAGCTTCTCGTTCTGGGATCCTCAGGAAAATCAAACAAACCCGTCTCGTAGCCCCCGCAGTGTGTGTGCGTTTGTGGGTTGTTCACAGTAAACCGTTCTGTCCACCCATCTCGACATGCAGGAAGTCCAGTGCCCGTGTCGATTCTCCAACCTAGAGAACTACTGTACGTACGTCTACCAAGATAGTTTAGGGCTCCCTGGGGTGCCATATTTCATCAGGATAGAGTTCAAGCTTTTGCGCTCACAAACTACGAGACATGTGAATAACACAACCCAAGATGCGTAAAAAAAGAGACTCCTGACAATGCAATGCCAACGTACTGGACACGCAGGGCAGAACGACGCGAGCCAGCAAGCAGTGGGCACGGGTGGTACCAGCCATTCCAGCCACTGGACACCTTTCTCAGTCCGTGTCATTCCGTGTTCGCCAGGTGCGGAATCTCGCCCAAACATGGCCTTCCAAGAGACGTAGTTACACCTTGATAGTGAATCTCTAGGGTTCTATGCACGATGGTTCCCCCTTCTGCGGAAGCTGAGACATCATACATTGATGCACCACTGTGCGGGAGGA
This sequence comes from Costaria costata, assembly GCA_036873775.1. Classification (NCBI taxonomy): domain Eukaryota; class Phaeophyceae; order Laminariales; family Agaraceae; genus Costaria; species Costaria costata. The sequence goes on from JAYJME010001892.1 coordinate 9,586, forward strand.
GGGTGCCAAATGGGATCGGCTCTGGGCGAGATCAGGTCCTGGTTAGAGCTACAGCACGGGCCTGATATATTTGTACAGTAGATTCACTCTCAATACGCGACTACTATTGCCTTGAAAACACGTTGTTGGCGCAGCGGAAACGAGCAATTCCATGGCGGCGCATACAATTGACGCATAAAAGGAAGGCCCTCAAAAGCTTAGGGCCTTGCAAACGAAGAGAGAACAGCCACCCGAGCGAGTGGCCCTGAGCAACGCTGAAGTAATAGGCCATAACCTTCGTCACTCCAAGGAAGTCTAAACCACCTGTGTACACGTACACCTGTAGACAGTATACAGAGCACTTGTGTACAGGACAACTACGTACTATGAGTATTAATACGTGTTCATGCGAAAACGGGCAATAAAAAACCGAGCTGTGGTTTACAGGAGAATACATAAGAAGTCCGGCAGCAGACAGACTTAAAATATTCTAAATTTTATGCAGAACGCACCGTTTCTCAATTTAAGAAACCCGCCCGGAACCAGCTAAACGTTTTCTTGTTTCTTGTTGTATACTGGCACCTGTTCCGTACTGTCCTGTTTCTTAATATCTACACTTATCGGCACGGTCCTGTTTCTTATTATTGTACTTCGTGTCGCGCCTTTCAAACGCACTTCTCCAAACACGAGCAGGACGTCCGGGACGTGTACTCCCCCCTGTCGAAGATAACCGCGGCGTCTCTGGACGACACCGGTTACGTCGTCGACGCCACCATGGTAAGAGAACCTTCACCTTTGCCTGAGCAACTCGAGGTACGGCATGGGGGTACGAGTAGCACCCTTAGACGTGCTACGATAGAGGTACTGTAGCACTTTTTGGCATCACCATTTCCCGAGCGACGGAGCCCCTTAACCCAAACTTTGCCGGGATTTCATCCTCCTTATTTTGCGATATACTGTATCCGATGTGTACCTAGGCCATGGGATGGCTCATTGGATCAAACTCACAGTTGTGTCTCAAAGTTCGTTTTTAGACGAGGTACAAACCCCCCCAAGTGGGAAACGCCAGGAAAACGAAGGTGCACCTAGAGATGTCGTAGCATGTGTCCTTATTGTTTATGATGTTCTTCTTACGCTTGTGCAGCCCTATCTATATACGTCACCCAGCAAATCTTTCTTTGGGTAAACGTTGTAAGCTACCGTCAGCATTCACGATACACAATACACAGTCTCCCACGCACCCGGTATCTCCCTGACGAGTCACACTGTAAATGCACAATTTGTTGGGTAGCTTCTTACAGTGGGTGGGGAGTGCGGTCCATGGGAAAGATTTTGGGGTCAAAAGTGTAACGTTTTTCTTGAACTACACCCCACGGAGGAGTATTCCAACCAAAAGATGCCAGGAGACAGGCAACCGTCACAAGCCATCAGCCAGTCAAGGCCGTCTGTCTGCCCAGAATTTTCCATCAGTCAAGACGGGCTGTCTCCTATCCCCGGGCAGAAAACGCCTTATTAGCTGTGTGGAATTTTCTATAGGAAAGTTTAAAATTTGAAGGTAATGGCTCACCGTTGTCGAAATAACGGGGTTTTTTATCCGTGTCCCCGGGTCTTCCCGTCAAGGCTGTCTGTCAACGCGTTTTCCTTGCCTGGGTCTGTCACGGGGTAAGGCGCTCCCCAAGCGTGGACCTTCGCAAAGTCAGGGAGGGGGTAGCGTGCACGAGCAGTCCAACGGCAGGGTTGCCACGTTTTAGCTCAATATTTCCGTATTTCCGGATCAGTTTAGCTACCGAGGCATGCTACGATAGGGATAGAGCAGTCCAACGGCAGGGTTACCACTTTTTAGCTCAATATATCGGTATTTCCGGATCAGTTTAGCTACCGAGGCATGCTACGATAGGGATAGAGCAGTCCAACGGTAGGGTTACCACTTTTTAGCTCAATATTTCCGTATTTATTTCCGGATCAGTTTAGCTACCGAGGCATGCTACGATAGGGATAGGGGTGCACCTCATGTTTTCTGAGGCTCCTCATGTGAGCAGCTCCATACCTCCACCATAGACGGGATTTATTTGGGCAAAACGATGAGCAATCCCATGACCAGGGTACGAAGAAAACGAAAATATTGTAAAAAACCAAACGATATTATTATCGGGTAGTTTGTTACAATCGTTGAAAATCCCCTTCAGTTCCCAGCGACATTTGGGTCAATAACTGCTGAGGTTAACACTACCGTAGCACACATCTACCCAAAGTGAGTAACTGCCGGTTTTGAAGTAAGTGGGAATCGATGATTTTTTTTCCGATGTGTGTTATTACGGGGGACCATAGCAAATAGGACCGAATATTGTTAGCAAAAATAGTGAAATCTATAGGTTTTTGGTGTCTACAGTAGGTTCTATCGTGTCTACTGTAGGTCCTAAAAACTATGGACCAAATATTGTTAGCAAACATAGGGAGATGCATAGGTTTTTGGTGTTTACAATAGGTCCTATTGTGTCTACAGTAGCTCCTATTAACGATGGTCCCGCCCCGTAATAACACTCGTTAGACCCCTAGCCCATAGTAGTATGTATCAGGGTTTCGGCTTACCTTGTTTTATCGAATTCGATGTTTTGGGTTGTTATGTTTTGGGCTTCTCGAGTGAGGAGCCCCATAAACCGTAGATGCTCATATGATACTATACTCCTACCGTAGCACGTATCCCTCCACAAAAACGCCTCCATATCCACGCCCCCCCCCGCCGGGTGCAATGCTGCTGGTGCGCTGCTTCCTGTCTCTTTTTCGACTACAGGTCGATGACTACACCCTTCCTTCTAGGCGCAACGGCGGCCAAAATGTTGTCGCGGTAGACAGCGGGCGCCGCTACGTCATGAAAAGCGACGCGGTCGAATCGATCGTCGAGCTCGTAGACAGCAACGGAGACGTTGTAGGGGTGACCCCTGGCGTTCGGATTAGACTACGCGGTGGCTACGACGACTAGGTAACGGGAGATGCTCCTGCATGCAGGTGTAGTGTGTTGTGTACCATGCTCTCACTACAGTACGAGTTCTATATATCGGAGCTGTTCCTGCATGCAGGTGCTATGTATACACGGCTATACCACTATGTGGGCGTAGATGTAAGGACCACGTGTCGACACAGAACGGTCCATATATGTTGCATTCAGAGTCGTATGCATCATGCACCACACCGAACAGATAAGATTCGCCATGCCATGAACCTACGTCAATTTCAGGAAATATGTACCCGGTACCCCGAGATCCATATGATCTGTAGGATCTAGACCATGCTAGCCGGGTAATATGTACCCGGTACCCCGAGATCTATATGATCTGTAGGATCTAGACCATGCTAGCCGGGTGTATTGCGTATGACGCGGCTCCTGCACACCAGGTTTTTGCTGGGTAGGATCTCGGTAGGATATGGCTCTTGCATGCTCCTCTCAGAACGACGGCGCATACAAGATCTAGATTATCTAGATCTAGATTACCTATATCGTGGTCTGCCCGATGCGTGATTGCCTCCGCCTTGCCACCCCCACCCCCCCCCCACATCTTCGTCAACCTGTTCGGATTAATTGGTACCGAACAAGGTCTCAGACCTTGCCTCCGATATGGGAGGGTTTTACCTTGACAGGGCGGCGTTATCTACTTGATTCGAGAAAACGATCGCTATCCTAGGGGATGTTGATGGTGGCCGCGAGGGGCGAAACAGGAAGGGGATAAGATAAGCAAAATGGTTTTATGTACCATATGGAAACAACGTAGTAAGCCCCTAAATGTCGGAGGTGTCTCTATTAGGAGCAGGGACGGTGCGCTCCGTATCGAAAGAGAGGCGGACGCGTGCTACGATAGAGGTAGCACTTTTTTTATTGTGGTTGCTCCTGAATTACGGGGCGCTCCTTATCCCAAAATCGTCCGGGTGTCATTCTTGTTTAGCAATCTGATTGTTTTCTAATACCTAGTCCATGGGTTTGCTCATCGGGCTGCCCTTCCAGTTTACTCAAAACCAGTTTTCGGGTGTGATATAGAGCTCCTAAAGTGAAGAGCCTCAGAAAAAACATCATGGAACAACACCTCAACCATCGTAGCATGGGTCGGCGTGCCCCCCGCCGTATGGTTTTAGGTATTTTCCTTCGTAAAGGCAAGGGCCGAGGGTGTCTTGGTGGGCAGCTACAGGAGGTTTCTTGTCATCACGTTTGTTCGATCCCATAACATTCGCTGAAACTCGACAAGCAGGGGGAATGCTGAAACCCCTGACTGGTTCTACGATAGCCCCTCCCCCAAACCAGCGATTTTCTTTAACGAAAGTTTCATGGCTGTTTACTTGACACGACGAATGATGCTAGGAAACAAATATCTTCCAACAATATTGCTTGTTCGAGAACGATTATCGAACGATGACTTCGGGGTGGCCAGGGGCACCGTATTTCAGGAGATACGGCCGGGAGCTGGTTTCAAAACCGGCGATTTCGTTTAATGAAAAGTTGGGGGGGCTATATCGTAGAACGACTCCCCTGCGCAATAAGATTGAAGGCGCATACCGTCGTGGGGACGGGGGAGAGGAGCCTGCTTAGCGACCCCGGAGATCTGAGGTTTCTGCTAGGGAAGGAGCTGGAGTAGAAAAGGGCGAAGAAAGTAAAGGGGGACGGGAAAAAAAAAAATCCAAACAAAAAAAATAGAGTAGCCATTGTTGCATGGCCACCAGCATTCGAGCGCGGCTCGGTTGTGCATCTAGATCGGGTATACATTGCCAGGTAGGTTATCTTGGGAGATCGAACGGCGCCAGTAAGAGGCAGCGGTTGCTGGCTCGTGTTTGCTATATAATAGTGCAATGGCTTGGCCCTTTGGGGGCTTTCTTTGGACAAATATTACGCCAAACAAAGCGACGAATAGGTGCATCGGCCACTCACTGCCTGCCGGGGTGGCGGTAAGTGAAGTACCCGAACGGCTCGGAGGGGTCCTGCTATTATTTAAATGGGAGGGGGGGACACATTTTGGATCCCGTTTAGTTGGGCTGCTCAGGATCACTCGGCCGGAGCGAATAATTCCCGATTTATGTTCGGTCTTCAATAACTTTCATGTTTTTGGTTTCGAGACATGCGTCCCCCTCGGTTAATGTTGTTTATGCTATACTTAGTATGCTATATACCAAAACTGTTTTAAAGTATTGTTTTGCATCAATTGGAGTACAGAGCCAAGTACTCACCCGAGTGGCCCGAAGCGCGGTAATGAAAAAAGGGTTAACCCCCCCCCCCCTATCGTCCTCCCCCCCGTTGGGAGGTTGGGTTGGCGTCGGTTGGCAACGACGCTGTAAAACACGCCCCCCCCTTATGTATATATATAATAGTTGGCCTCGGTTGGCATCGACGCCGTAAAACATTATATATATATATTGGGGTTAGCGTCGGTTGGCAACGAGGCTGTAAAACATGCCAATCAC
>JAYJME010001893.1:0-15005 GCA_036873775.1 Costaria costata
AAAATAACTAGAAGCGGTGAGAGACTAGGGACAGGGGAATGGAGACTTGGGTGCTCGTGTCTAAATAGCTCTTATCCACCGTTACATATGACAAGCTACGATATTGTTGCATGTTGCGGATGGTTCGCTCCCACCAAATGTGCTTCGTGGTCAAGAAAAAAGGCGAAACTGGGAGTTTCCCACTCTAAGATCGATGACAATAGGAACGCGAAGTTTGACGCTTTTGTTTGAAACAATTGGAAAACAATTTGAGGATGAAGATACTCTCGTACCGCCGCTTCGGGAAAAAAGAGGTAAAAGGTTTTTTGTTTTTGTTTTGTTTCCGCACGGCACAACTTGTTTTTGTCGTTGAAAATTGTCAGCTCGGCACGCTGATAAAAAATCAGCTTATTCGACGCTAGACCTTTGATCTCGATACAGACTCAACCCATGGCCAACCCGCTTGGTGTCGGGCAAAGCCAATGAATGCAGATGAGGTTCTCGAATATAATTGGTGGACCCGAGGCCTAGGCGGCGAGAGCTTGCCGGCGGTGTCTGACGCACTTCTCCCAAACATGAAAAAAAAGCTACTTTTTGCCATCTTAGAGGGATCGAGAACTTCTGTCGACTGTTTTCTACGCACCTGCGGCCATATTGGTTTTTATCAGACGCCTGGTCAGTGCCCGCCACGTATCACCGGCCATAGTGTGAACACTGTGACCCTAGGATGGGCCGAAGCCGATAAAGAGCGTGCCCCGTTCAGAGTTCACGACGCAGTCGCTCGGTTTGTCGATTGATGTCTGTCGAGGACTCGGAATCTCGCCGCATCAAAACAAAGATCGGCCTGAGTTTTTCTCAAGCCGATCTTGTCTCAAGCCGATCTTGTCCCAAGATCGGCTCGAGATTATATATTTTTTCGTTTTTTGCAATTTTTCAAACTTTTCGTTTGAAGAAACATGCTCATAGCGAGCTGTACTGAGATGTTACGGAGCGTATCTTTGAAATTCAAACTTTTTGGGCAAACATCGACTTTCCATTGTCACCGGTCTCATGCTAGTTGTATTCCGACGCGATTATGTACCCCCCTATGGCGACACCCAACGCAGACCCCCATAAGATTGTTATATACCAGTATACCAGTACTATAGGTAGGTTTTACCGTAGAACTCTAATATGGCGCTGAGCCCTCACCCTGGCCCGAACCCTAACCCGAATTCGAACCCGAACGCTATGGAGTGCCCTATGCTTGGATGCTGTGCTTTGGAAAGTCTTTAGGATGATCTGGCCAGAGGGATCAGGTCATACGGTAAAACCTACCAGTATATAATAACCCGTATGGGGGCACGCATGGGGTGTCACCGTATGGGGGTACCGAAAACCTACTAGTATATAATAACCAGTATGGGGGCACGCATGGGGTGTCCCTGTAATGGGGGTGCCGAGTTTTTTTTTTTTTGTTAACTGGTACCAGGTATGATACTACTACCGGTAATAGCGCTGCTCTACTGTTCGCGTAGTTGTGCAACTGCAATTTTTTTCCCGAACTCTATTTCCGGGTGGTACAGAGTATCTCCAAAATCCGGCTGTAAACTCTCAAGTCTGGGACTTGCGGGGAACATGTAAACGACGGAACAAAATAACCACTCCAGCATTAGCCACACGAAGTAGCCTAGGCTGATTCCAGCAAAGCACTTGCCGAACCGGCACTATGTATACGTTCTCCGCGTGAAGCTGAGGGGAAGGGGGCTTGCCCGAAGTACAAGACAAGGGTCCGACACTGACACGCGCATGGCATGATGCTGCTCGCCCCTGCTGCGCGTCTACGCTGTGATGCTCTAGACGGTTGGCTAGACCACACTCTTCACTGTGTGATCGTAATACTTCGTATACAGTACCTCGGCCCCAAAATAAATCAACACAGGTTTGAAATGACGTGGTTAAGCGACGCCAACGTGCTGTGAGTAGTTTATGGCGGGAGCACGGTGGGTTATTGTTTACTGTCACAAAAAAAACATCTCCGCAACATTCATGCACTCCCCCACTCCTCCCTCTCTCCCTTTCCCCGCCCCTGGCCCCTTCATGCATTCCGGCAATATCTGCACTCCTTCTCTCCCTCCCTCCCTCCCTCCCTCCCTCCCTCCCTCCCTCCCTCCCTCCGTTTCCTCGCCCCTAACCGCCTGACCTCTCCCTGGGCAGGCAGCACGTCGGGAAAACGACGGCCAGCCTTGGCATCATCTCCGGACTGAGAAAGCGCTTCGATAACGTCGGCTTCATCAAGCCTGTGGGGCAGCAGCACGAGCTTACGGAGGGCGGCATCCTTGTCGACAAGGCAAGTCGCATCCGGATATTGACATTTCTTTTTTTATTTACAGCTACTGCAATAATTTGGAGTGAAGCGAGTTGCTAATTTATTTCTTGACGACTAATAACTAATCGGTAGGTGCCGTCAGCCGACTTAGTTGACTTTAGTCGGCAAGCCGGCTGGCGGAGCCAGCTGATGGCCAGCCGACTGGCCGACTTAAGTCAGGCGAACGAAAAGCGCGCCGAGGCAGCCCTCCCCGGCCGAGGGGGCCTCGCCCAAAAGAAAAAAGGTCCCTTCAGTTCCCAGTGACATTTGGACGAATAAATGCTATAAGGCCACCCCTATCGTAGCACTCATCGTCAGCCGGAAATACTTCGGGCACGTGCTATTAATACGATACTGGTACTGTATTTAACAGCACTTTTTGGCCAAACCAACCTTTTTGTGATTGGCGGAGCTCCGCAACCGAGCAACCATTGTAACCAATATACATAGCCGTTGGAATTCCGTTCGTCGTGTGCATTTTTGTTTTGTTTTCTTCCACCCTTACAGTATTGGCCCGCCAACAAGAACTAGAACTCCTATTTGGAGTGAGCCTCAGGTTCTTTTTGTGACACCACCCCTTGAACAACCTTGGGCAAAGGCTAATTTATAGGATTTAGTGTAGCGCTCGCCGCTGAGCTTCCATTCTTCTTAGCGTCCGCCCAAAAGTGAGCATTAGGTTCTTATTAGACGCTTTCTTGTCGGCGGGCCTATACTTCTGTATAGGCCATGGGGTGTTTCGTCGGGGTAATAAGGCTTGCACGGTTTTGGGAAAAAAAAGAGTGCAGAGCCCCTCCAGGGAGGAGCCTCCACGCGTGTTGGCCATGCTGTGCTGCCCCTGTCTTTAGCGTGCGCCAAGCCTCTAAAAAGGGTCCGTACTGACCTCGGACTGACTGCAATCGTGTTCGTGGTATAATTCGGAGTATGCTCTTGTATACCTACGCGTGCCTACGATAGAGGTTGCACTTTTGGGCTTTTTTGTTTCTGAATAACGGGGCTCCTTTACCCTATAATCGCCCGAATGTCATTCTTGTTTAGCAGCATGATTTGTTTTAATGCCTGGTCCATGGGTTTGCTCATCGGGCTTCCCTTCCAGTTTACTCTATAACAGTTTTCGGGTGTTATATGGAGCTCGTAATGTGAAGAGCCTCAAAAGAAAGATGGTGTACCTCTATCATCGCATGGGTCTAAAAACCTACATGTACCTGGTGCAAGGTTTCCCATTGGGCTCTGACCTAGACATCTGATATATATTCGATGAAAAGTTGACGAGCAGTTGGAATGCTGGACCCTATGCGCGATACAAACGAAGGCCCGTACCGTAGTTGGGAGGGGGGGGGAAGAGTCTGCTTAGTGACCCCCGGATCTGAGTTGCTGCTACTATTATTAATATTATAGGGAGGGAGCTGGAGTAGAAAGGGCGAAGATAATTAAATGAGATGAAAAAAAAAGATGAAAAAAAAGGCGGAAGGGGAAACAAAAATGAAGAAGATGAATCCCCTTTGGGACTTCAAGGGGGGAAGAGGTTTCGAGACAAGAGGCGTTGTATGGTAAGGGGTACATAGCACCTTTATTTTCTGAGGTTCCTTTCTCACTTGGGGAGCTGTGTACCTCACCCAGCAGCCGACGTTGAGAGATAGCATCAGCTTTGTATGCAGCCGGATGCACAGCAGTCCCGTGGGCCAGACATCTGACGAGTGATATTGCAACGTGCACGAAGATATTGGGTAGCTATTAATAGACTCCTTACAATGGTTGACTACGTATAATAGGCTCCTTACAATGGTTGACTACTTACACTAGGCTCCTTACAATGGTTTACTACGTATAAATAGGCTCCTTACAATGGTTGACTATGTTAAATAGGCTCCTTACAATGGTTGAAAAATGCAACCCCCTAACGTATGATAGCACGGCACACAAACAAATTGACGTTTACAGCATCAACCACACGAAAGCAAAACGCGGCTTGCTGGGGTGGGGCAGGAGGTGCTCCCAGACTGTGATGCCATGCAAGAAGATCTCCGACACGCGCGAGGCATGATGCTATTTATAGTCGCACTGCTGCGCGTTCCCACTCTACATAGACAGCTTGATGATGCCATCTAACATTGAATTCGTTGCTGTTCCTGGGGCCGAAAAGGGCTGTCACAAGGGAACATAGTAATTAGAACCTAATGTAGCAATTAGAACCTAATACTTGTATAGTAGTTATAATATAGTAATTAGAACCTAATATAGTAATTATCACCTCATAGAGTAATTAGAGCCTACCATTAATATATTAATATAGCAATTATAACCTAGTATAGTAATTAGAACCCTAGTACGATAGTAATTAGAACCTAATACGTATGCTATTAATAATACGATAGTAATTAGAACCAGGACTCTTCACGGGCCATGACCCGACCCGCCGGTCGGGCCAGTTTCCCAAATCCCACGGGTCGGGTCGGGTCGGGTCACCCTGACCCGACTAGACCCGACTCAACCGCATCCGCGAGGTTTGACCCGACCCGTGAACAACCCTGATTTTAAACTATTAATAATATAGCAACTAGAACCTAATACGTATAGTAATTGTAACCTTGTCATATTATATGTATGTTAAAATAGGCGCATATCTGGTGTTTTGCGTCCCTCGTGGGTTCTGATTACTATGGCTCCCCGTAATGCTATCATTACTATTAATAGTGATATTTAGGCTGATCTGAGCGTGAAAAATACAGGAAAACGAGTCATCATATGTTGCGTGAAAACGTAAAAATGTAAAAACTTACCCACCGGAAAGCAGGACGTGAGCTTGATGAAGGAGTTCTTCGGGCTGAAGTGCCGCTACGAGGACATGAGCCCCGTCCTGATTCCCGCGGGCTACACAAGGGACTACATAGACGGGAAGATAGCGGCGGGGGAACAGCTTAAGGACGTCAGGAACGCTTTCCAGGCAAGGAAGGGGCAAGGGAACGAGAACATAAAAATGAAGCGCAGATTTGAGACGGAAAACAACGCAACGTTTTACGCGTCGTTTTTTTTCACAATACATGAGCAGTGTTTACGTTGGCGAACAGAAGTTATGGTAGTTGCGGGGGTGTATACTTTGTTGTACCCGGGTACATATATACCCGAGTACATACCCCCGAGTATGACCGAGACATACCCCCGAGTATGACCGAGACATACCCGAGTACATGCCCGAGTATGACCGAAACAACCTGGTTTGGTACTCAGGTAGGTACTCTAGAGTATATCATGCCGTACTAAACACACGCTTGGGTTTTTATTTTCGGTATAGGCTAGGCTAGCTGCCGCGTTTTCCGTTGGCGAAGAAAAGTTTGTGGTTTTTTATTTTGAGGAAACGCGAGGGTTGGTGCGCACGACTACAGACTTCACAGAACGCGTGGCTTTTGGCGCGGAGCAAGAATGTAACGGTAACGTTGGCGAATAGCAATGCAGCAGCTAGTTGTCCGTCCAGGAATAATTGAGCCTGTCTTGCGACCACTGACTTTTTACGGCACACTCTGGGTATTCTTTTGGCGATGAGTTAACGTGAGAAAATGGCAACAACAACGACCAAAAAAACGACAACGCCGACGAGATATCATTACGTGCGTTTATGTACTGTACCAGTAGAACTGTGCGATTACTGGAGTGTGCGTACGTAGTGTGACCGAGTTTGTTTGTTTCATATTTGTTTCGCCTTGGATGCAACGTGCAGCACGTTCTGGACGCGAGCGATGTGGTGGTGCTAGAGGGGACTGGGCACACCGCAGTGGGAAGCGTCGTCGACCTCAACAACGCTCAGGTACGATTAACACATCAATAGCTACTGCTGTACGTTACTGATGTACCACTCGTTGTAAGGCATGCGAGAACAGTTGGCTATTAATTGTACAACTGCAAGACAGTAGGACCACTACTGCTGTATATTACTGATGTACTATTGCTTGTAAGGCATGCAAGAAAGTTTGACTACTGCTGTAAGACAGCTATTACGGGGGACCATAGTAAATAGGACCAAATATTGTTAGCAAAAATGGGGAAATCTATAAGTTTTGGTGTCTACAGTAGGTCCTATTGTGTCTACAGTAGGTCCTAATAACTATGGACCAAATATCGTTAGCAAAAATAGGGAAATACATAGATTTAGGTGTCTACAGTAGGTCCTATTGTGTCTACAGTAGGTCCTATTAACTATGGCCCCCCGTAATAATACATTACTGCTGTACTCTTTCGCCCCATCAGTCAGCATTTCCCCCCCCTCGCACTACTATTACGGGGGACCATAGTAAATGGGACCAAATATTGCTAGCAAAAATAGGGAAATATATAGGTTTAAGCGTCTACAGTAGGTGCTATTGTGTCTACAGTAGGTCCTATTAACTATGGACCAAATATTTTTAACAAAAATAGGAAAATGTATAAGGTTTGGTGTCTACAGTAGATCCTGTTGTGTCTACAGTAGGTCCTATTAACTATTGTCCCCCGTAATAATACTGGTCGGGTTCTTTGAAAGACCCCCCCTACGTATAATGCCTCCGTCGTACTTTTGTGATCACGGAACTTGTATCTTTCGAGGAGGAAGAATCACAACGGACAATGAATGGGTGTGTGCTTGATGTCGACGGGTACAAATAACGGTTTGATGTGTGTTTTTTTGTTATTTTTAGCACACACAATTGTATTATACCTGGTATACAGCAGGATAGGTGGCCCCGCTTTTTTTTAGTTTTTCTTTCTTTCTTGGGTAAGGTACCTAGGTGTCCCCTTTGAAGGCACCCCACGTTTAGGCATTACGTACGTTATTATGCATCTGGTGGCCGACCATTCAAAGGGCACCTATTTCTTAGCGTGCTGTAGGTGTGACCCCTTCAAGATGAGGTACTTCAACCACCATGCCTCGTTCTTAGCTGTTTTTCGTTGCATCGACGACAAATCGGGTCGGATCTATTGCCTTCACCTCGTTCGTCGATCGCCACAAAAAAAGCTAATTGTATAGGACGAACATGGCGACTGAACAAGTCGGCGTACAATTATGTCAATATAAAAATACGACCGCTGTGAGTCCGACCAGTTAAGCGGTTGATACCCATCTTTGGAAGCTGAATTTATATTAAAATACTACAGCTGTGAGTGCGACCAGTTTAGCGGTTGATATCCATCTTTCCAAGCTGCGTAATTTTATTTTTTTCATAAGCTTGACCAAACCTCCACACTACAGCCAGGCCCTCGGCAAACCCCACTGAAATAATTGGTCGAGTTTCTAGCTAATATAGATAGATAGGAAATACATCCCGCTGCGAGTTATTAGCGTGAGCCACCAACACATACGCACAAGTTGAAGACAGGGATGTACATCTCCTCCGCGAGATCCTGGCGCGAGCTACTCTGCCGTACTATTACGGGGGACCATAGTTAATAGGACCTACTGTAGACACAGTAGGACCTACTGCAAACACCAAAACCTAAGTACCAGGTATTTCCCTATTTTTTCTGTTCTACGCAACTGTTACGAAGGACCATAGCTAGTAGGACCTACTGTAGATACAATAGCACCTACCGTAGACACCAAAATCTATGTAGTTCCCTGTTTTTGCTAACAAAATGTGGTCCTATTTAAAATATTTCTGTTTGATACCATGTACATTTTTCAACGTGTTCACACTTCCCATCCCGGTAGGTGGTTATTATCAGACACAGCCTGTTCGCGCTATTGGGCCGCGACGTGATGGTGGCCAGCCTCCTTTCGGTTTCCGTGGTCACCATTGGCGTGTTGGTGGCTTTGGTCGGAGGCACGGTCTCACTCGTGTTGGCCGGGATTACTCAGGTGAGGGAGCACGAAACGCACACTTAAATACACTCTAGAGGGAAACAAAATGGTTAACGCGCGTGTTGGGGCATTCGTATCTCTCTTCCGCCGTGCTCCGGAAGGGTTTCCACTTTGGAGTCCAAACCGTTTTGGCACTGATGGGAGGAACCTTAGCCGAAGAGCTACCTCGTTCTTCGGGATACGTCGTGTATTTGACAATATTGGTCAATAGATGTCTGTCTAGCTCATTAGATGTCTAGCTCATTAGATGTTTGCCATAATTGGATGTTCGCTATGTGATCTAAATCTCCAAAAGCGAGGAACGCCCGAAAATGCGTGTGCTACGTGCTTCTTACGGGGTAGCCCGGGTCTCACATTGGAGGCGCGCCCTATATGTGCCAGAGCAACCTGCAAACGTTATGTGCAGGTTCGTGTGTTGTCATTTTCAACTTCCCACGTCGGCCAAGACCAGCGCGACCCCAGAACTAACCCGAACCCGAACCCGAACCCGAGCCCAAACCCGAACACCAACCCTTTGGGGGGCTCTGGGTCGCCAGGAGCGGTCACGCGGCTCCGCCGCGTGATTTGGTGGCGTTTTTTGCCCAAAACCTCCGGGCGGCCGAAATACCAGCCTCGACCAATCATAACCTGCACAAACCTTTGCAGGTTGCTCCTGCACATAGGGCGCGCCCACATTGGAAGGCCTTCTACACAGAAAGGCGTGTGCTATATATACGGCAGGGGGGGCGTGTTTTTCTGACTGAGCAACTACCCAATGTTATACCGTCGGAAAACTGCTGTGTTTTGCAAAATTTACTCATCATGTACCTATAATATGCAGCAGTCCATGGGATTACGCGCCGGGTTCAGCGTATACACCTGGTAATGTCTTTCAAATTCAGTTTTTCGATGAGATATTAGAGCTTCTCAAGCGAGGCGCCTCGTAAAACGTTTACGTGCACCCCTGGCGTAGCATGTGTTACAGTCAGTAGATCTTATTCGAGAAAATGGTTGTCACACACTGTTTACGAGACGAAGGACTTAATAGTAGGTATGATTCCATATATGTTTGGACTACTGACTGTGGCCTGACTACCAAACGCCCACTCGTTTGTGTTTGGATTTTCTCCAGCAACGACGCCCCGCCAGCCGGGGCCTGCAATAACGGGCCCACACCGTGCCCCCATAAGAGTATACTTCTAGAACTGTTGGTAGAGATCAACTGCTCAAACACTACCATCCCGACGGCATCACAAGTATTTCATGGCCACAGAGCACACACAATCAAAGTGACCATATGTAGGACTCCCTGCACCGGGAACCAAAACACACACACACACACACACACCCAGCCGACCTTATCCTCCTCCGTACTGCAATAACTACTTCGTATAACATCTACAACGGCCTGGGCGAGGATGGGGGTATCCGTGCTCTTTCTCTTTGAGGTTTTCTTTGCACCCGGGTACATGTGTTCTGCGACCTTGCCACATCATACCATACCGGTACCATTTAATGTGAATAGCAAACACACATCATACGTTGTACCCAAAATAACCATATAACATATTATATGATATGTTAAAACCTCAAAGGTCATTTAGGGTCACATATCGTACTATCTATCAAACCATTTGCATTCAGGTTCGCTGCCAGGTGAAAATGCGTGGGATCAAATGGTTAATCGGTAGGGGTGGGCCCTGGTCCGGTATGTACTGCCAGTACTACTGTACTGGCAGTACTACTATACTGCCAGTACTATTAATACTGTACTGCCAGTACTACTGACTGGCTGGGGGAGCTGCCAGGGTCGGCAGTACTTTGACTATTTACGTACGTCCGACAATAACCCCTCATAACGTAGCGGAAACTCATCAGAACGGCCGTGCCCAAAGCAGCAAGGGCGCACAGAACAGCGAAGTGCGTGGCGAGAAGAAACAGTGTTCACACGATTACCCTTTTTCTGCTATAGGGCTAAACTATAGATGGTCACGGTGGAGTTCATCGTTTTTGTTCTTTGTGGCGGGCAACCTAAGTTATACCAGGTGGATTTGCCTTTTTTTTTTTTTTTTTTTTTGTTGTTGTGGCCTTACTTCGTTGACTTTTGTTTTCAAGGTGGCCGCTGAAACTCGCCCCCGAGAGCAAGTACAAGTCGCCCATAATTTGTTCGTTACCGCCGCTCGGTCGTCTATTTTGGCCGTTCATTGTTATTAATGTTGTTTGCTTATCTTTGCTTCTGCTGTTTCCTCTTTTATGTTTCTTCTCCTCTCTGCATTGTTGGTTTGTAGCAGTTCTTCATTGTTTACAAAATCAGCGCTTACCGCCGCGTCTCGGGTTTTTTTTTCGTTTCGTTGATGCTTGTTTTCCCGACATTTCTATTGATAGTGGTGGGAGCCTACCATGTGATCAACATTTTGAGCAATGGGTAGCTGGCAATGGGACTGCCCTATTTCTTTCTGGTATGTCATACCATTGTACAGTATTAATAGTATGCCTGGTAGAGCCCAAGAAATTTCGAACACGATAACTCCAGTATATTTTTTTCTTTTGTTGGGTTTTCGGATGAGAATCTGAGAAAGAAATGTGTTACGCACAGTATTTGCTTCATGTATGTATCTGAACCCGTGATTCGCGATTCGGTATCATCGCGCCTTTGATAATACTTCGTATGTAGCTAATAATATGTCTTTGAGTAGAAAACCCTCGTTCCAACCTTCCATTATCTAGGCTGCATGCTCCAGTGTGCAGTAGTCCGCACACTCATTTTCCACCATATACTTTGTTCACCTTTTCTCATTTTGTTGTGGTCAATCTACCACCAATTTGCCGTTGAAACATGACCCGTAATCAAAGTATTTTTTACCTCTAGTGAAGCTAAATCGTGTAAACACGTGCCTCCGGCAGGGCGCCTCCAGCGGGCCCTCCCGAGGGCGCGTCCGGCGGGGCCCCCTCACCAGCCGGGGGGAGCCCAGGGTCGCGGCTACGCCGCGACGGCGGCTTCGCCGCGACCACCGGTGCACTGGTCGGGTCCAGTGTACTGGCTGTTGGCGCAGTCAGTACATACTGTACTGGCTGGAGCTACCAGGGCCCAGCCCTATTAATCGGTCAAGATCCAAAGTTCATGTTCATATTTCCGTATTTTTCGACAGAAAATGAACCAGCCACTCATCAGTAGCGTATTGTATGGACTATAACATGTAACATCGTTCTGCTACAATCCGATGATGGAGGAGAGGAGAGATAGCAGCTCGTATAGGTACAGACAACCGACGTGAACACAGACAGCAGGCAGCCGTCCCTTCACCGTTCACCATACGAACCTTTACTCTACTCATAAACAGATCAACCTGAAATAGCAACGGGGGCTGGGGGGAAGCGGGATACAAATCAAGGGCCTTCTTTCGCGGCTGTAAATTCAGTCAGTGAATACGTGTTCCCCCCCCAAAATAACGTCAACGTCATATCCCAGCAACAACAACAAACGACCACGTCCTATAGGTCATCAGTAATATGTCATCCAAAGCAAAGAAAAACAAATGTTTTCCATAAGCATCCAGATTCCAGCTCTTCATCGCTTTGCGCCTGGCTTGAGCTGGCTTGGATCTTGTCCTCCAGAGCAGCCTTTGCACCGACCCCCGGCTAACCACGTGGGGCCCTTCTCCATTTCCCCTCTCGCTCCTTACTCTCGTCCTCCCCCTTCCCTTGGCTGTCCTCGGCTCCGAAAACCTTTCCATCACTTCGGAGGTCCTCGTTTCCTCCTACTGTAGATGCTTTTCGCGGAAACACAAAATTCCTGCATAAGTCTGGCGGCTCCCCCTTGAGTGAAAGCATATGTGATTGCTCCTATGCGTATCGTTTCCACCCACTCGTGTTGTCTCCCCTGTTCTTGTAGGCAGCGGCTCCTGCCGGTCAAGCAGGTGCTCCCGCTCAGGCGCACCCTCTGGTGTGTTCTATGTCGAGCGTGGTGGGAAAACCCCCTCCACGGTAGCGATGATGGTCGAGCTTAGGGGAGCATCCTCCTGCTCTGTCTCGTCGGGCGACTGACTTTGAATCGACCTACTGGCAATCCCCAGTCCGGCGGGAATATTCTTCTGGGTCTCCACCCTTCCCTTCATAATTTTGCTGGAGCAGACCTACTTGTTCCAGAGTTGGTATGGCATCGCACCGCTTGCATGACACTCTATCCCCCCCTATACATTATATAGGGTAATTGTCAAAGGGGGGTATATCCCCTGGTTTTTCGTCCATTTGGGGGTATAGGCAAAACGCGCCGTCGCCAGGTTTGGGCACGCGGGAACGCCTGGCGACGGCACGTTTTGCATATACCCCCAAATGGCTAAAACACCAGGGGGTATACCCCCCGTTTGACCATTACCCTATTATATACAGGTTGAGTTGTCGTCGCTTGACAACGACCCTGTAAAATACGCCAGTCACTGCGTGAGCTGGACAACTAGGGTACCGTTTTTTTTTTTTTTGGGGTCACCATGATGGTTATCGAGTTAGATCACATCGTGCGGGGTGGATAACCCTAACTCCGCACAAGAGGAATTATCGTATCACGTAGTGTGAAGATGGTAAGGCACCCACGAGGGAGTTACATAGTAATATCGATTGCTCTCTAGAGTGGCCACACCAGAAAGTAAAGCAACTCATTGGTCGCTGTCGTCCATAAGCAAGAACGTAAGCACAACGTGCTGAAATCCGTCTTACAAGCGGTTTTTGTAGGATGCAGTTCACCCTCCATGCGACGCGCCCAACCCCTCACGGCGATTCGCGCTTGGTGCTAGCAATGTCTGCTTGGTCTGTGAAAACCCGACGTGCTCCGTCCCGGCATTGTAGGGATGCGAGGGTCTATGGTCCATGGTCATACGACTACGGCCGTGCATAACACGAGTCATACTTCTACGGCCATGCACGAATTGAGCACCCCCCCTCCACCCCCCACTAGAGGGGCCCGAGCAGAACTAAATGGATACCCCTATAGTACAATGGCCCACGCGTGGTCTCCCCTATCAACTAACTCATTGTCGCCAATACAAATAAACCGAGCGACCCCGACTTAAAGCCACCCTGCATTCATCGCTGGCTCAAAGCTGGGTAGCCTCATTGGGGATATTATTATACATAAAAAACACGCCTCTGGCGCCTTCCAAACATGTGTCAAACATAAAAACGATGTCAACCACTCACCCCGCCTCCCCCATCCCCGGTCCACGTGCGCTTCCATCCGTTGTCCACAATATTCCTTCTCTTTCCATCTCCAATCCAAACGC
Source organism: Costaria costata (assembly GCA_036873775.1). NCBI lineage: Eukaryota > Phaeophyceae > Laminariales > Agaraceae > Costaria > Costaria costata. The sequence continues at coordinate 13,406 of JAYJME010001893.1, forward strand.
AGGGGGAGCTGTTCGGCTACGTTCTAGACCTCACCGGAGGGATCACATCGTCCCTCACGGGCTTCATCATCCCCGCCCTTGCCTACCTGCAGGTGACCAAGGATGTGGTAAACAGGGAAGAGGTCGGGACGAAACGTATCGCCACTTATCGGGCGGCCTGCAAGGTCCTTGCCGTCGTAGGTGTCGTTGTAATGGTCATGGTACCCACGGCAGTTGTGTTCGACATCGTCCAAAAGTCAAGTGTTTAGTGAGGTAGCCGGCAAACGAGCTGGGCAGCAAGGTTGAAAAACACTGGCAAGCTAGCAAGCTAGCGAGCAAGCAAGCCAGCTACAGTAGCATGTTCGCCATTGAATATGCTAGCTAGCGAGCAAGCCAGCGAGCAGGCTAGGGAGAAAACCAGCGAGCGAGCGCGCTAGGAAGCAAGCTAGCGTGCCAGCTAACGAACCAGCTAACAAGCTAGTGAGCAAGGCGGTGAGCAAGCGGACACATGAAGGCGGAAACACAATCAATATTTTACTTTGTTGTCTTAGGTCTCAGCAGTGCACGAGAGAAGGCCAATGGACCCACACCACTGATGCCACCTCGCCCAGAAACATTCGCCAGCGAAAGCAGCACAGTAGTAGTCCCTCTATAATTATGGTTGAGGATTGCCGCTGGCCCGCTATAGTACTGATGAAATCCCTTGGCACAAATGGGATCAACCAGCAGCAGCACTATGCGGAGTAATGGCGGTTGCCGCTATGGTCCCGGTACGCGCCAGAGAGGGGTGGTGAGATAAACACCGACTGCCGCAGTGGCGCTGGAGTGATACCACGAGCATTCAGAATGACGCTCTGGTGACATACCAAAAGCGTTTCAACAGGCCGTGGGGTGGTATCACACGGGTTCACAAAGAGAAGTGGTGTCACGACAAATATTTCAACAGGCGGTGGGGTGGTATCACAAGAATTAAAGAAATGGCGCTGGGGTGATATCACAAGGATTGAAAAGGCGCCGGGGTGATAGCACAATGGTTTCCAAAGGTGGCGAGGGCAATATCAGATGGACTTCAAAGGTCGGTGTGGTGGTACCATAAGTGTTGTGAAGGTCTGCCGTTCTCTCGGCAGTGCACGAGAGAGGAGGGGGCAGGAGAATACTGCCCCGGCCGAAGGCGCCAGGGTGGTGTCGCAGGCATTTTAAATTTTGATGTTATCGGCATGACGCGAGAAAGGAGTGGGGACAGCAATCCCTGATTTCTCACTCGGGAGTTCCGGTGCACACGATGGGCCGGCAACAAAACAAGGGCGCTTCGTTTATGTTGGGAGGAGCAAGTCGTCGGCTCCAGCGCAAGCGCTTTCAATCCGTGCGATGCTCAGACGTCTCGTGTATATTTTGATAAAAGTTGTATGGGGGATGCTGTACGGGGTTGAAGGGGCCGACGCTCGGGCGCGCGGGGAGGGGCTTCTTTTGCCGGAAGAATGAGCCAACTCTAAGGCCACAAGTTCGTGCCCGAAAGGAGAGGGGGGTGCTAAAGGGACTAAGGGAGGGTTTGCTCGGATGTCTGATGTATGGTTTATTCGTGTTGAGTGGTGGATGCTTTACAGGGTTGAAATCGCCGAGA
>JAYJME010001894.1:0-15004 GCA_036873775.1 Costaria costata
TCCCTTTGGCTCCTCGTCCCCCCCCCCCCCGGGTCCTAGGTTCACTGAAGTCTTAGGTTGCTGAGCAGTTTGTACCTGATGCGCTCATCGTTTCGCTACTTCCTCCTTTTTCTTAACGAACCAGCGTTTCATGTACTTCTCTGTCGCTTCCTCAATATGTCTGAACCACTTGCCCGGTTTCTTCGCTACCAGGGTCCAGTGCTTCGCTTCGGTGGACAAGTTGAACAGGGACGCTTTCGAGACACAACATCACTGGGCGCATGTTACTCGGGATACCCCTGCTACAGGAACTACTGTTGAGCTACATGATCACTGCATGTTGTCTATCATTCGGCATAACAATGAAACCCAGCCTCACGATTGAAGCGTTAACTGCACGTTTGTTTGAGAGTGGACCACCAGCACCGGTCCAAAATAAGCGCGCAAAAACAACATTACTCCTCCGCGTTCATCTATGACATATCGAGTTTAAAGCGAGTAAACAAAATAGCGCTATGACTGTTTTACATACATAGTCTTCGTAAGACTGCAGCGTTCAACACAGACCGACAAGCCCCCCAAGCAAGATAAAAACATCTCCACTACGTACAGGAGATCTTCAATAGTGAGAGGCGAACGAGGATGTGTTTAGGTCGACATTACCACAAAGCTCGACAACTTCGAAGCCTCATTTCCCGTCATAGGCGGCGCTCTTCCGGGGTAAAGCTAACGGTCCATCCGCGCGCGCTTCCTGTTGCTCTCGAAATACCCCCCGCTAGCAGTAACATCGCCAATAGCCAAATGCACCAGGACATCAGCACCCTCTGACGGGGACCCCGCGCCCAGCTCGTCAGGAATTCCACCGAATTGGGACCCCAATTTCTTGGTCATGTCGGTCTTGATGAAACCCGGCGTGCAGGCGTTCACGAGCAAAGTCGGGTTCTCCCGCGCCAGCTTCATGGTGTACATGTTCACCACCGCCTTCGAGAGCCCGTACCCGCCCAAGCTGTGAGCTCCGGATAGCCCAGCAGCACGGAACTTTTGCGGGATGTCATCACCACCGCTGTGCGCGATGGCCAAGCACTCGTCGACCAACCCCGTGATTTGGTCGTGGGTGACCTCGGGGTTGACCATGACGGCCTGGCGCTCGGCGTTGCACTTGGCGACAAAGGATGGCCCCAGTGCAGACGAAACCATGACGATCCTCCCCTTCGACGGCTTGATGAGAGGTAGAAATGCCTCCGTTGTGCGAACTACGCCTTTGACGTTAATGTCCATGCAGGACTCGAACTCGGAGGGGGAGAAGACTTCGGGGGCCACGCCGGCGTTGTTAACCAAGGCGTCCAAATAAGACGGGGTTTCGGTGCCACCGCCCAGGCGTGCCCGCACGTCATCCGCCGCTCGGGAAACAGATCCGGCGTCGGAGACGTCGATCTGGATGGCTTCGACGCGTCCAGAGTACAAGTCGGGGTTCTCGGTGATGAGTGATTGTACGGCGTCTTGGCCTCGCCCAGCGTCCCGGCTGCCGAGGAAGACGAAGGCCATCTTGCTGGCGTCAAGTAGACCTCTCACGACGGCCAGCCCGATGCCTTTGTTGGCTCCTGTCACGAGGAATCGCTGCATATTCTCCGGCTTACTAGGACCTGAAATCAGGGGCACCGGGGACACGAAGTTGGTTAGTAATGCTTGAAAAAAACAGACGGAAGGTTTACACCAACGTGGTGGTTGGACCGGCAGTTGTCTCCGTTTTAACATAAACATAGTGTGCTTTTTCGTGGGTTGCCATCCGTGTAGCACAGCTATGAAGACACTACTATTAATAGCACGAATAAAGTCTTGCAATGCTGCTGTATTCACCACACTTACTTACGAAGGATACCTCCGGCTAGACCGGTACCTCCGTCCCCTGACTTTAAGCGCTGCGCTACGACCCACAAGACAAGTATTTTGAGGGAATTGCGGTTCAACGAAATTATGCACACGCACAAAATACACAAGACAGCAAGCAGCACATGTGACCCATTTAGAAGGGGATACAAATCATACGGGGGAGGTTCCGAGTCGCTACTTGAAGGTTTTGCAGGGATTGGTTCAAATACACCAGCTGCGAGTCTGGTCAATTTGGCCGATATCACAGCAGTATAGTAAGCACGTATGAGAAAAGTGCACTCATTTCAAGTAAAGGGTGCGCCTATTCTTCGATATACCGTAGTAATTAGAACCCACAATCGATCCAAAAACCCATATTCGCCTGTATTTTTGCCCCCCATATTTGGCTCGTGACTACCGTGCTCCCCGGTAAATAGCATGTCTCTCGCGGGAACGGCGGTAGACGAGAAAACGAAGACTGAGGGTTGGAAGACGGAACAAGTGGCACGGAACTAGACGGGGGCGACCACGAGTAGAGCCCCAGCGGTGCCATCTAAGCGAAAGCACGCACGGCGCCTCCAAGCAGCCGCGGTAGGTCTGCCCGCGCAGACGAAACACTTATTTTGTGCCCGCATAAAGTACGAGTAGTGCTGTGCCAATGAGGCAGGGTTTTGTCACAAGACTGTATGGGATTTTTGGTTCCCGATGGTTGGATTATTTTCGGCGTCGGCTAACGGCGGCCAGCACCCCGACCCGGAGCCCCACCCCTACCCCTAACCCAGAGGCCCGCTTGGTTGGTGTGCAGTGGGCCGGTTGTGCTTGGAAAGACCCGAGGTCGCTGTGCGGGCACAGATAAGTATTGTGCCTACGGGGGCAGATGTTAGCGAGCTCGCCTTTAACCGGAAGCGAGAAATCGCGACAGTCATCCCTGGACGTTCGGGAAGACGTTTTTGCGTGCACTCTGCGGTGTGTCTGGGGTACATACAGTAAGTGCGGGTGGGAAGACTGACAGGGGGGAAATATCTGACCCCAGTCCAGCAGTCAACAGAGAGCACCAAGAGAAGAAGGAAGTACTGTATGGGTAGGATCACTGACTGCAGGAGGCCTCAACCAATTCAATACTTAGTTTTATGATCGGTGAAATCGCAGAAGAATACAACATACGCTGATGCGAACTTTCAGGGTAGCAAGAGACGGGAGGACTGTCACTAATATATGTATTGCAGAACTCGAACGCAGCAAAATTACACCGTGGGAAAGACTACTGGAAAAGACGCGATACGCCGAAACCTACTATTCTACCGTCTACTGCAGCAGATATATGTAGAGTCCGTACATTCCCCGGCCTCACGCTGCCCACACGAGCCCTCGAGTAGGCCTTCCGCTAACCCCTCCCAGGTGCAGGCGAGCGCGATGGTCGAAAAAGCGAACGAAACATTTCCCCTCATCTTGATAAAAGTATCTCAAACCGCGGAGGGACTCGATTTCCAGCCCAGCGATTCCCGAGTCCGATAGATATTGTATACCTGGTACCATACATATTTGTCACGTCCATATATAACATACTGTATCAAGTTAATGTTATATATCGCACATCTCATAGCGATACACCAGGTATTATAAATGCACCTGATATAGAAACGACTTTGAATGTAATATATATCAGGTAGTATACCGGGTATGTGATACATGAGGCGACGTAAAAAATATATATATCACCTGATATATGATACAACATCGACAAACATCAAAGGCAAATAGCACATCCCATAGCGATGATATCCAGGAAAATGCGCGCAATATTTATGAGTGTGTGCGTTCCACATGAAACTGTTATTTTTACCCATCGCCATGGGCATGACTTGAAATATGAAATATCACCTTAAAAAATAATACCGGGTAGCTTGCAACCCTGATATCACTTAGCCATGATCTTGGGGGCACGATTGCTGTCTGTACGAAGAACAGATCTAACATGCGTTTTTGTGTAACCGGGTGGGGGAGTTTTCCGTATATTTGGAAGGATTGGAAATTATTTCAATGGAAACTGCCGTCGACCTCACTTCTCTCACGAGGCCTGAGGTCGGACTTTGGTACAACAACGAATGCATATCTTCTCCACTGCCTCGTGAGAAAACAGGTTATGAGCCTCGATGCGTTGAGTGCATCACGGGTGGTGCGAAGATCGCCGGGCGAGAGAAATCCACGTGTAACCTCGAGAGTGGGGATCTCAAAAGCAAGTGCGTGTCGGGTTTGTGAAATTCCCGACCACATGCACGATACGATATCAACATATGTGTATCACCCCCCGTTTAAAACCTGATACCAGACTCTAGTTTACATCCACGCTAACGGGTCGTTTAATTGAGGGACGTATATAGAAAAATCGTAACTTGAAAGCACAAACCCTAAATGAATAAACGATCGTGTAAAAAAAAACAATTTGGGCTTCTTGTCAAGATATTGAGCATTGTGTTCTAAAAGTTGGAAAACTTGAAAGGCTTCACAAACAGTAGATGGTAACCAACGCAGTTGGTAACCAATGAGGTGGGCGACGGCGCCTGCCCTCCCCGGAGCGCCGCCGCTGGCGGCTGCTTTTTTCTGCCGGCACCGGCGTGGACGTGATCGCTCTTGGGATCTGTTCGGTCGGTCGTAATTAAACGACAACCGCGGTTATACGACGGTATACGCGGTGGAACCATAACGACGGCAAATTACAGGCATGACGGCAATTTACAGTAAAAGTGCCAAGGGTATGTTCGGTCGGGTATACCGGTACCCGGGGTACTTCTGGTGGGCGTACCGAGCTTACCAAAGTGTCGGATACCGGCATTGAGGCCGTACCGAACTTACTGACGTGTCGGGTACCGTTATCGAGTTCGTACCGAACTATACCGGAGTGTTCGGTAAGGTATATTGAGGCCGTACCGAACCTTGCCGAAGACTTCGGTAAGATATTTACAGAGCAAATACCCCAGGCATACTTCGGTACATACCCTGTTCATACCGAGCATATCCTTGAAACATACCACGATACTATTGGACATGACGGTAATCGTGAAAATATGACGGATGTCACGACAATTTGGCGGGTTTGCAAACACGACAGGCATACCTGGTTAATAGAAAATAGAAAATGCCGAGACAACGCAATTCCGAACATTGTACACGCACCAAAATCAAAAGCATACCTGGTACACAGGTATTTCGTGTGCTGCACCCGCGAAAAACTCAGTTCATACCCAACTTTCCACATTCTGTACAACCCCCCGCCCCCGGCATTTAGACGGCAAGGCAAAAACTTGCATACCAGTACCTGTAGCTAAAGGAGGAGAAAATAAAGGAGGAAAGTAGAGAAAATGACACACCCATGTGCATCTTTCGATACACTTGCATAGCTATGAACACATAAAATACATACGGCAGCGCGAGAGTTCTACCTCCGAGTCAGCCACTTCCTCTTGCACCACTAGGGATTGTTGTGTATCGTATGGGACCGTCAACAAGAACAGTCTTGAAGCCGTATTGCGACACCATCCTTGAGTAACCTTGAGCATAGGCTACAGTACGCGACATGTGTTAAGAATTTGGTAGTTAAGAATTTCAGGCTGAGTTTTTTTCGAAAAATAAGAATTTGCAGCTAAGCATTTGTGCTCAGCGAGGAACGAACTCTAAATCCTATACAACAGCCTTTAATAGCCTACGCTCAACGTTAAGATAACAATAAGTCGCGAGCCTAAGCCAAAATAGGAGTTTCTTAACTGCTGTCGCGTACTGTACTGTTCCGTTTAAAAAATCGAAACTGGGCCCGTTGGCCACAGTTGGCCATCGGTTGGAATTCCAAGCCTGCAAAATCGGCCTATCGCACTAGATTTCTCAAATAAGATGACCAGTAGCGCGTTAAGAGAGCAAGGGACACATTTTAATATCCCCGAGAGAAAAGCCTGCGGCGGTGTTATAAACTCCTCCATTTTTTATTGCTGTTTTCAGGTCCTACTTCGAAGTATAAGAGTTGGCCTAAAACAGAAAAAACAGAGGGTTTGCCGTTGTGGTCCTGAAACCCACAGAAGTCTCTGGGTTATATTTTTTCTGTTCAAAAATCTGCTGAGGCAGCTAAACAAGCCTTCTTTTGGCACGTAGCACCAACCACCGCCACGGATTCCTCGCCCCACAGAGCACGGTTAACAGCAACTCTGTGTGCTCTACTTAGAGTCGGCGGTGTCAAGTCTGAGGGCCGCAGGTGAGAAACATCTGATAATCACGACTACGTAGTCGAGGTTTAAACCACGACTACCGGGGCATTCAGGAGCCATCCCCGGATTTCAGGCCTTGCGTTTCGGGTTGGAGAGGGGTTGGAGTGGGATGGCTCCTGAATGCCCCCGTAGCAATGATTTACACCTCGCCTACGTAGTCGTGATTACCGGTTCCCACGGTCTGGAGGTCTCGCTTGGGGCGTGCAAGCCTTCTCCATTTCTGTGTCAACTTTTTCCCGTACAAAACAGAAGCCCATTTCCTAGGGCTGTGAATCGGCACGACTTGAAGTCGCCAACTACTGTAGATATTAGTCGGAGATACGTAGTCGTTTCCCGAAGGTGCCGACTATCTGACTTACGTATTGGGTTTCCATACTTGCAAGATGCATTTTAAATGCGGGAGACATTGTTTTTTTTTGCGGCGGGGCGGGTGGAGGGATGATTTGTCTCGCTTCGCTCGCCTGGCTTTAGTCGGCAAGTCGGCTAGCCATCAGATGGCTTTGCCAGCCGACCTGCCGACTAAAGTCAGTCAGTTGGCTATCGGCACCTACCAACTAGTTATTAGTCGTGAAGTCCTACCGACTCACAGCTATACCATTTCCGATGAGAGAACGTCAGTACAGAAGAGGGTAGCTTACCACTTATTCGAGAAAATGGTTGACGGGAGATATGAAGGGGTGCGGTCCGCAGGGCTGTACGTATTCATCCGGATAAACATTTGTCATCTATTCTGATCTATTTAGTTTTTTATTTACCTGGATTTAGTGGGCTCAAAAGGTTCTCCCCAGTTCTGCTTTGGTTGATGGCAAACAGGTTCTGTTATGACGCCTCGTACTTATAGGGATTTAGTACAGGCATGCGGGGAATATATTTTTTGATTCGACAGCGTGTGGTTCCATGTTTGTGATTTAAGGAGTTCATAAATAGGTACATAACCTTGTCTCTTTCCATTAAAGCAGGGGAGAGATTCTCAGAACCCCGAAACCGTCGAAATTAGGCTGCTTTTGACCCAGCAACCCGCCGCATTTCCGGCTCTCGATCGACCGATGCCCTGACCTAAACGACAGCACTAGCGATGCACCCACCATGACAACAGTGGAGAGACAGCAGAGGCCTGTCGTTTGCATCTCCTGTGGAGAGTAACGGCAGTGCAACAGCACAGAGACGATCGTAGGTTCAACATTTATGTTCGTTCTTGTATTGACAGCGTATGTTTGCGCGCGCTGCTGCGGGATGCCGCTGATATCGCACCGGCCTCCTACACGCTTTGGCGCGAGGCTCGACCGACCCGATGTGGTCGAGTGATTGTGCTACAGCTCATACGTCACAACGAATGCGAACAACTGTAGTGCCTCCGTGTCCAATCGGCAGCTCGGGCAAAAGGGGAAGCAGCTCTCCCCCGATGTGTATACTAGGTGTTGATACTCGTACAACATTAGCTGTGAGTTCGACCCATTGAGTGGTTTATACTCATGTCTTAATGCCGAAAAGCGGCGGAATACCGGCAAAGCAGCCCAAGCGCAAAGTGACAATGCCAGCCCAATGCGGAGGCGACACCTGTCATCCTCAAGAGACTTCCCGGCCTGTGGCTCCCAAAGATATTAATAAAAAAAGGCATACGTCGGCGGTTGTTGCTGAATAAAACGTATCTGGTACAACAGTACAGCGCACAGCAGTACCAGCGCAGCAGCAGCAAACGCAGGAGCACACCAGAACCAGCAGCAAGCATCCATCGGCAGCAAAATAGCGAGTGTACACAAAAAGATACACCCACGGTCAATGTTGGCGCGGGCCTGCCAACAACCACCTAAAATTAAGGTAATAGAAGCTTGCCGAAGCTGTGGTCAAGTACAATAAAGCTTCACAGAAGTAAATCAAGTTTCTCGTTAACCTTGCCAAATTATCGAGTAAAACCTCAAGTCAATACCACACCCATGCTCACAACCCTCACAATTAATTAAATATATTCATTTTTACAGGCTATAAATGGTCCATTGCACAATACTTGGGAGATATCGACGCCGCAGCCACCTTCCAATCACGTGGCATGCTTTTTTTCGCCTTCTTCGAGTTCAGAAAAGTCATTTTTCTCCTTAACCTTGCCAAATTATCGAGTGAAACCTCAACTCAATACCACATCCACGCTGACAACTCTCAACAATAATTCCATAAACTCAATTATTTAGGCCATAAAGGGTCCATTGCACAATACTAAGTACTTGGGAGATATCGACGCCGCAGCCACCTTCCAATCACTTGGCATTCTGTTTTTTTGCCTCTTCGAGTTCAGAATTAATCAATTTTCTCGTTAACCTTGCCAAATGTGGGAGAGAAATCTCGACTCAATATAACACCCACGCTCAATAATCTAACGATAAATTTGTTGAATAAATGCAAATTTTACAATACATAGTGTACAAAGCGTTCTTTCCACACTTGGTTGGCGTGTTGCGAGCGTTCGGTGTCTCAAGCAACCTTGGTCATGATTTCTTATCTTCGCCATATTTTGGGAAACGTATCGCGGTTGGACCTGGTTGGACTCCTAAAAATACTAAGCATCGCCGTAGAGTTAACAATCAAAGAACTAATAATGGCTAGAAAGGCTCTATGAGCACGTTGTGGGACGAACCCACGGTCAAAGACCATCTCTGGTCGCTTCTTGTACGGTTGGTGTCTCAAAACATTATGGTCGTCGTTTCTTATCCTTGCCATATTTTTTGAAACGTATCGCGGTTTTACACCTTTCAATACTCAGCATCACCGTGGAGATAACAATAAAAGAACTGATGAAAGGTGGCAACGGCTGTATGGCCACCTTGTGGGACGAGCCTACCCTCCAAAGCATTCTTCGATCGCTTGGAGTGCGTGTTGCGAGCGCTTGACGACTAAAACAAACAGATGATAATATATTATCCTTTCGGAAACGTATCGCGGTCGGACCCCTACAAAAGTATCTAATCTTGTATTACAAAGGCTCTAAGGGTGCCTTGTGTGACGAACCCATGGTCGAAGACATACGTCGGTCGCTCGTAGTTTGTTTTGCAATCGTTTGTTGTCAAATAACCTGGTCGTCATTTCATATCCTTGCCATATTCTGGGAAAAGTACCGCGGTTGGATTCTGGGGAAGACTCATCACATCATCCCGTTGATAACAATAAATAATAATATAATGTGTTACGAAAGCTCTATGTGCACGTGGTGAGGAAAAACCACATGGTCAAAATCATCCTCCAGTCGCTCCTAGTTCGTGTTGGAAGGGATAGACGTCTTGGGAAACCTGGTCATTATTTGCTTACTTGTCATAAACGGGAAGACTATTGCGGTTGGACTCCTGGAAGTACTTATCACTACCTTCTTCATAACAATAAATAACACTCGGAGTAATAGAATATGTTACAAAAGCGCGAAGGAAAGGTGACAGTGGCTCCAATGTTGGTGGTGAATAGTCGTACCGGTGCTGCTTGCGTTACGTCAACCGCTGCTCTCAAACCGCTACACTTGTATGTAAGGATAATGGAAATAAATGTACTGACATTCGGGATCTACGACGCGGTACAAATAGCGCTCCAGACATCTTCGCAATATTACCGAGGCTATACTTGCTCATTAAGCATAAACTCCAACGCTAGTGGTAAATAATCATAGCCATTCCCTTCTCGGTGTCTCAAGTACTGCGAAAATAAGTGTCCTGACATTCGAACTCTGCAGCGCAGTACAAGTAAACGCACCAGATATTTCGCGGTACTTTCTAGGCTATATCAATGCTTCAAGCCTTACTACAGTAGCTCCAATGTTGGTGGCGAATCGTTGTACCTGCGACACTCGCGTTACCTCAACCGCTGCTCCCACAGCCGCGGTATTTGTCGCAAGGATACGGGAAATAATGTATCGGCAATTCGAGCTCTGCGGTGCGGTACAAGTGAGCGCACCACATAGTTGACGGAATTATCTAGGCTTTATGATTTGATCACGCTTTGAAAAAGATGGCTTTGGTGGTGAGTCGCCGTGCCAACTCCTTTCTCGCTATCTCGTTCACTGGGAACCGCTCCTACACGAGCGTGTATCGGGAATCGAGCTCTGCGGCGCAAAACAACAAACCTTACGGGAGAATTTGACGATATGTTCTTCTTGAGAACATGCATATCTGAAGCGTAAACATCTCCAGCGCTGGTGCCCATTCTTTCGTCATAAATTCCCACGCCGTTCTCGCTGGCTCGTGCGTAGAATATATTTTTTGCCGAAAATCTTGGCTCTACATGTGTTAAGGACATCGGTGTTCGATCACATTAGCACTCTCATTATTGGCGCACGCATAGCGAAAAACACCCAACTACTCAATATTCGACTACGGAAGCTCCATCTTGCTGTTGGTTCGGGGGATGAACGACAAATTCAATCCCATTGCATACTTTCTCTCCGTGTTTTTCGTTTGTGGAAATTTACAGACTTGTTCAATCTTATCGCCTCAAATGTCTTAACCCTCGTAAGTTCGATTTTTTTGACGCGTGTTCTATGAGCCCCCTCCAACCCGTTAACGATTGGATTTCGTTTTTTTTGTTTTTTGTTTCGCCAGATATTTGGACGGTTGCTTTTGGGGGTATTTAGGAACCAGGGGATAGCAAACTGTTGACGAACAAAAACAAAACCGTCAACGGTTGGAAGAGATTCGAAGAACACGTGACCGAAACCTCAGGATGCATCTCCCCAAAATGGCTTGAGCATTGTGACTTTTGTGCGGTAGGCATGTATTGCTTATGTGGTTACCTTGTAATTACTTAGTTTCAGCGAACGTTGTTTTTCTTGTGGTAAATATGACTTGGTATGGGCCCTCGACATTCTTCAAATTTTCGGCAATCATTTTGCAGACATGCCTATAGTATAGGAGTACCAGAAACCGGCTCGTACCGAAGACAAAATGCAAAAATATTCTTCCTACGGCAACACCTGACTTGTGTGTTGACTTCTTTGAAAGCCTGTCGATAGGGGGGATATACTTTCGACGCCAGCGCCAGATCTAGGTCCTAAACAAACAACCTGACTGTGTCACCCTCTGCCGCTGTTCATGGTGGTTAGTATGATACCAAACATATGACATTCGAGCGAATATTGCATGCGGCTTTCGTGGCGGACACAACTTGGGGCTTCATTGCCTGGACCAGTATTTTCAGCTCTCCTTGGCATACTCGCTCCAAATATCGCGGTTGGACACCTCCAACTCTACATCATGAGCGTACACATTACTACAAATGTCCGACTACATGGTACGTATTTCGTGTGTACCGGTTGTTGATAGGAAACAAGGTCTAACTTATGCCCCGATCGCTTGGGGTCGCATAGAGCGTGTTGTTCGTCGTCAGAAACTGGCCCATCTTACGTCATCCTGGGGCCAAACGGCCAAACGATAGGGGTAGGACCCTTCCAAATCCTATGCAGTTCATATATATTACGTCTGGCACGGAATTGCGGACAAAATCACACCAATTTTCCTACGACGCCCCCCTGTGACAACTGTCGAGTGGAAACAGAATATGCAGGCCGCCCCCCCGACGCGCATCCTGATCGGTTCATAACCAATGGTCCGGTGCAAGTACAAGCTGCACGTTAGACCCCGCAAGGTGGTGACCGGAGCCGGCTGTGGTCTTCCGTTTGAAGTTCAAGGAGACATTGAAAGAAGGTATCTTGCCTTCAGCACCCCCCCCCCACTCCTCCCCCCAGAGAGTCAACGGACAGCGCAATATGCAATGCCTTCACACAATGTTCTGCCGCGCAAAACCCGACTCCGGCTTGAATGAGACGATCTGCCCCGAGCATCCAAGTGGACGGCACGGATGAAGCAGAGGCAAGGAATGCAACCCAAGACGCGCAGCCGTCAAAACCTTGGTCAGGCTTGAGAAACATTTTTGAACGTATTTGGAAGAGCACTGCACTCGGATTTTTTCCCGCGGATGAAAAACAGACGGGTTGAAAAGAGCCTACTGAAACAAAAAAAATAACTGATGCGTGGTATCTGGTAAGCACTAAATTCGCCTGGCTGGGAGGACAGTAAAGGACAAACATCAAATCAAGCGCCGTCTCCATGCAAATTGTTTTACTACAATCGCACGCGATTCAGGCGGTCTAGAGGGCCCTGTGAACAGCGCAAGCACCTACAGCTAGCGTACATCATGGTTGTTGAGTTTTATTTGAGTTTGTAGTAGTCTCGTGTTCGAACCAACCAAGCCACTCCTCAGCAACAAGGCGGTTTTCAAGGCCAGTTTGGAGGGAGGCGATACGGAGGGGAAGACAAGCCCTTGATAGTTATGACATACATATCAATTTCTTTCGTTTTGATATTTCGTGTATCCCTTCGATGTACTAAACACGGCCGCTCTTTTCGTGCGTACCCTATAACTTTGCGACTCCAACCCACAGTTACGCCATGATCATGAGTATCCTGGTTTCCGTTTAATTCAAGTGCCGATGAGTGTTTGATTCGCCTACAATATAATCAAAATGCAAATATACCCGTTATCTCCCCAGAAACCCGAAGCTGGCCCCGCAGCACGTTCTATAGAGGTGAAAAAAACCGGGCGCAAGACACCGTCCGCGGTGCAGCCCATTCGTGATACCAACAGCCGGATAATAGCAGACCTTTACGGAGTATGCGCTCTTGACTGGCTAGTCCCCTTACGTCGACGGGATATACAAACCATTCGATTGGTTTATCTAAATGGTATATAGAAAGAGTTTTCGTGTTTACCTCACGAGATTTCGCCACAGCAAACCCCAACACCTGGAGATCGTCCCGGTAGCATCGTCAGGAGCATCCTCGAACAAAGTATACTCCAATTCCGGCGCAGACGGCGAATTGCCACTGATGGAGCCGGCACTCACTGCCAACACGCCCCGCATCCGTGACAACATTTAGCTGGTACCTTTTGCGCGCCTTTCCTCCTTCCACCCGTAGCTATCCCCACGGGGCCACTTGAACCCTTCGACTATTTACTTTTAAGGATCCGCCGTGGTGCAGGAGGCGCCGGTGGCATGTCTTCCCCTACAATGCTGTCACTGGTCTGCATTACAATCCCTGCGGCCATCCCGTCACCCAGCCTATCACCCGCCATGAAGGGATAAGGGGCATCACCTCCACCCGTCGCTTGGGCAAACAAAGTTGGCATCAAACCTCCTTCCAATCGAATGTTGACCGCGCCTGCGCCGACACCTACAACGGTTGCCCTATTACAATAATGCCTCCGGTCTCCGCCACCACCGCGCCTTCACCACTGCCCGCGACTGCACCAACGCCCACTCTGGCTGCTCCAGAAAAATACGGCATGCGGTCTACGCTTCTGCCCCCCCCCCCCGCTTAGCCCCCCCCACTGCCGGTGTATTTACATGGGAGGCTCTCCGTCTGCATGTCTACTGCTGGGGAGCTTCTACCCGCACAGTGCTCGGGGAGACTGGGGTGGGAGGTTTACGCATATAACCCACGCCCCACGCTTCCCGTTGCCCGCCTTCCGCGCCTGCAACAAACCCGCCGGCTTCTTTGGTTCTCGCTGTCACCATACATCCACTCATTTACGTCGGCCCTCCATTCCAGTCACTCCGCCCCCCACACGAGCACCTCGACCGCACATCCCTTTGCCGCAGCTGGCATTTGAGCATGGGGGTCGTCACGTGATCTTGATGACGTGCACAGGCAGCGGTTTCAGTCGGTCGGTTGTACGACCGGCTGTGCGGCGATGTCGCCAAAGGCGTTTACCGGGTTTTATTGATCACGGCGAGGAAGCAGATGAGCCTGGTTTGAACTGGGAGCACATTGATTAAAAACGCTATGCGCCATATCTAGTGGCCACGACGTCCGGCGGCGGCCCAAACGCTAGTCCCGGTGGCTGCTCCTGCGGCAGCCTCGGCGGCAGCTCCGACGACAGCCACGGCGGAAGTCTCTGCTGCATCCTCGGCGGCAGCCCCGACGGCAGCGACGGCGGCAGCCACGGCAGCAGCCCCCACGGTGGAAGCCGTCGCACGAGTGGGTGTGTTGACATTGTCAATGCAGATGACCCGGGATACTGGAGCGGTGGGTGTATCACGTTACCCCCCTCTGGTGGGTTCGACGTCTGGGTGCGGTCATAAGGGACATCGTTATTGAGTACTGGTATATGGTTAAGAGGAGCACAACGATATTTCACGCACGAGTACAGCAGCACTTCGGAAAACCCCCCATCAATTTAAAGAGTACTCGTAGTCATTCGCGGAAGTAAGGGGACGCGATTAGGGTTTGGCTGCCAGGTTTGTGCAGTCGCAAAAAATCCGCGAAAACGACAATCCATTGCCGTACAGCCGCGGGACAGCGTGTTGGATCCTGCCCAGGCGTTCGCGCGGCGCACTTGCTGCACGAGAAAAAAATGGACTGTTCGGCAGCAGGAACGTTGTCTATTTATATTTCTGGTGGCCTATTCAAGAATTGGAAATGGGCCTCACGAAAAGCCTCATCCCTTCTGACACAGGAAAGGCATTAATCCCACGGTCTAAAGGTTTGAAGCCTGAATAAGCAAAGTTTCGGTGAACAAAGTAAGCTAAAAACAAATTCTCCGATGTAACGTCGATCCGGGAGGACTGGATTCCATGGATAGGTACAGACAGAACTGCTTTCTGGAGGATGGCTCTTTCCGTAAGACGTGTTTACGTTGACAACGGACACAATTATAGTAGAAATAATGTACCTACCGGAAGAAACAAAAAATATAGATATATATATATACTTCGAAGTATATATATATATATATATATGATGATCACCGCTCCACGAGAGGCCAGCGATCGGCAAGAGATTTGTTTCGTACCGAGCTCAGTATTGGAAACGTCGAACTCGATTGCTCGGCGTTGCCTTGACCTTCTCGACCGCGGCCTTCGACCGTCGACT
>JAYJME010001895.1:0-15003 GCA_036873775.1 Costaria costata
ATCAGCACGGACAATGGGTGCGCTGGATGTCGACGAGTAGAAGAACGGTTTAATGTGAAGAACACACACACACAGAGGATTGACAGAAAACATGTACGAACCGGGGTTGGCTTGGCCACGTGGCGGCCGTAGAGCAAACGAAATCTAAAAGGAGAAGAAGCACTGAGAACTAACCCTTCGGCCCGTTGTGGATTATATAGGCTTTGTAGTACGAACGAGGATTAGGCCAGTATGTGTGTCTTGGTTCCTGGTATGGTGTAAGGTTTTCGACGATCGAAATGTTGCCCAGATGAGGTTTATAACCCCCCCCCCTCTCTTCCCCTTTGCGGCTGGTATGTGTTCAACTGAGCACACGTAGGGAGGCATGAGTACTACGCATTGAATACTGTGCTGTACTGATATATACGAGTACTCGGTTTCGATGGTGATTTATGGGCTACGCTTTGTAGAAGCTAGAAGCATAAAATCCATAGGACCGTTAGACATGAGCAGGAATAGCATGAGCAGGAATACCAGTCTGCATGGGGCTGATAGACTGAGATTGATGACATATTATACGTCCTCAAAGTATATGGCACGAGAAGCACTTGCAAAATATGAAGAAGTCGATAGGAAATTGACTGGAATGTTCAGCTGTCACTACATTTATTGATGAGATGACACTATACCTACACTGAAACCAGCATAAAATAACTGGTACCTCGTGCGACAATTTGGCTTTTTGGTATTATTTAGACTGATACTAAAAAATGATGCTGGTTCTGGTTTATGGAGATCCTGTGAGTAAGTAGTCTCTGGCTCTGGTTGAGGTTGAATCTGAAGCTCCGTTTTGAGTTGACATTTCTTATGCTTGGATTATGGTTCTGTTTTCTATTTTTTGGCTCTTGTCGTTTGAGATGCTGAATTTGACATTTGATATTTTAGGTCTTGGTATTGGTTGATTTCTGATTTTTGGGATTTTAAATAGGAGATTCGAGACCCTGGTTTTTCTGAGGATTGCGCTTATATGACGTGAATTGTACCCGGTATGTCTCAGCAGACTTTAACATCCGGACCGGTATGTCCTTGCGCGGCTATAACACCCGATGATAGATATGCGTACGGGGGGATGCGAGGTTGACGTTTGAGATTCTGGTTTTACACTTGTTTCGGCTCTATTTCACTCAGCTGATGACCGTTTGATTACTGAGCAGACGTCCCTAGTTACGGCGGCTGAGTGTTGATTACTTAGCTGATGTTGGAGTTAAATCCCAGCATAGTCTGGATTTTGGTGATTTCGACTTTTGGATCACCGTGATATTATTATTGATGCTAGGTACGTTATCTCGTCCACCGAGCAGGGAGGCTGTCGAGAGTACTCATGTACTCGGTGTCGAGATATTTATGTAACGGTATTTGGGGTTTCCACAGAGACAAAAAGCATGTTTCTCTACCGAGCTTTCCAAGTTGAGAGGTGCTCGAGCACTACTCTTCTTGTGCTTCTACTCTTCTTCTTCCCCTTGTACGACGAATAATATATACCAGGTATACCCTTTGCGTTTCTACATCATGAGTGCCCAGCTTTGGGCCTGTCCCAGCACCACCCTACAGACTACGAGGCACTTCATCACCTATTTATCACTATCATACGATACGTATGATGGAAGTCAGAGCTCTACGAGTACCAACAGAAAACATGAAAAAAAGCAGACCACAACAACCAAAAAAGCGAAGCAAAAACACCCGCCCTCGTGCTGCAGGCTGATGATGATCCTCTCGACAGCTTCCGCATCTCTTTCAAGCGTGATCGCTACGTCCGAGTTTCTCGGCGTACTCTTGGCTCTGATCCCCCGCTGACGACGCGTGCTCCTCCTGCACCCCTCCTTCCCCTCGCAACCTCCTCCTCGCATTGAACGCTCGCTGCGTCCACATCGTCTCTTCGACGCCCTCGTCGTCGAGTGCTCCGTGCCCTTCGTAAACACGTACAGCAACAGCAGTAGTCTATCGAATGCTTCGGGGGTACCGTCTCGTACTTTCTCACCCGGTTTGGGTGGCAGCTCCTGGTACAGACGGGTAATCTCATCATCACCTCCTCCTCCGCCCTTTGGCGGAGTCTCGCTTTGCGCTCCTGCGCTCTCGCTCACGCTTGGGCCACCGCGACAAGCTGTCGGCTCGGAAGAGCATCTCGCTCTGTCTTACCGGGTGACTGGTTCGTCTGCATCGCCCGAATGATGTACTTTGGCCTCGGAGCACTCTGATCCATCTCACCGGGTGACTGTTTCGTCTGTGTCGCCGGCGTGATAGACGCCGACCTCTCCTGTTGCAGTGTCTCCTTGCACGCGTGGGGTATCGCTTCCCGCCCGTGCAAGCCTGTTGACCCCTCGGGGCGGCGCCTCCGGGGCCATCGTTTGTGTTCCTGCTGCTGCGGCTGCTTTGTTCCCCTCGAGCGCCCCCTCGGCCACGATCGCGGTCCCCACAGCTGATATTGTTCCTTGCGAGCAGCCGTATACGAAATTCCGGCTGCATCAGATTTGAATTCCTTTATGGACTCTGCCTTCCCGCTTCCCACGTATATAGCCGCCCGATCCGCAACCGGAATAGTAGCAGAACATGCAAACGACTGCGGCTGCACGTCATGGAGCCACTGCTGCTTCTGCTGCTGAACCTGCTAGTACTGCGACTATCGCTGCTGAACTGCTGTTGGTGCTGGTCGAGCCACTGCTGTCGCTGCTGCAGCTGCTGTTGCTTGTACTGTACATTCGAATCAATTGCTGTGGGGGTAGGTAGGCTTTCTCCGCGCTGGTGAGAACACGGCTGTAGTCCGTGTAATGACACCGGGGTGGCAGTAATCCAGAATCTAAGAAGACGCGCAGCGGCGGGTTGGGAGCGCAGGTGAGGGTAACCACCGCTGTGAACTGCTCTTGGGCGTGTCCGGTTCGCTGGCATATTCTTCATCGAAACCGACCCGCTCAGTCAGCAGTCGTTTCACTACCACTCATCATCAGCCCGCCGTAAAGCCGAAAACAACCGTTTTTGTCCTCATCAAGTTGAGGTGAGCCCTCCTGGAGAAGCCCCGACCAGAAAGTTGTCCCAGCCTTCCCCCAACTACACGGCACGTCCAAGTACTTGGATACTTGGACACTTAGTCGTTAGCGTGTGAAAGAGCCTCGTAGTGTCTAGG
Organism: Costaria costata; assembly: GCA_036873775.1. NCBI lineage: Eukaryota > Phaeophyceae > Laminariales > Agaraceae > Costaria > Costaria costata. Next base: position 3,161 of record JAYJME010001895.1, read on the forward strand.
GCCGGCCTGGGACATGCTCAATGCTGGGAACTCATCATTTAGGAACGCAAAGGGTATACATATATTATTCACCGGAACAAGGACTGGAGATGTGCGAGCACCCCCCTCCGTGGAAAACACAGCAAATAAAAATGCTTGCTGTATCTGTGGAAAACTCAAATACCGTTACATAAATATCTCGACACCGTGTACATGAGTACTCTCAACAAAAGCCAATGCAGCACCCCAGTACGCCGAACGTACTGGATATAAAAGCAGACCCGACACAAACCATACAGATTGCAAGGAAAAAAAAGAAATAGTGGAATAAAGTAAAGGAAGAAAAGGGGGGGGATACGTACCTGCTATGGTATAATAGAAGATCTACGGCTAGATACCAGGTACCAAATAAAGCAACATGGACACATGATGAGATAAAAATATAACTCCAAAACCAAGCCAACAACAAGCAGGAGGCGAGGAGACAGCACAAGATGGATGGCTGCCGACTGCAACTTGGATTCTTGCCACATGGTGTAGCACGGTCCTTTTCTTTTCCACAGCGGTGTCCACACCGCTGTCATTGCCTTCCTTCCCCCAGGGATAAGACAAGGGAAAATAAACAAAAAAAAGGGAAAAATAAGAAGCAAGAGGCAAATACAGCTGACATCAAAACAAGGCGTCCCAGCACGTTTTTGAACGGCGACGACGTTTCTCGTACGAAGCACACACTAGCATGAACGCCGAATATATACTCCTTCCCGCCCACTATTCGTCTCACATTTTCAGTAACGTCCTACGGTATCACAGCTCAACGGGTACCCTGGAAAATCTAAGACATTCGCCATCCTCTCCAACACGTACGTACAGCTAGAATACCCTGCCATATACGATCCTAGTTTACGGGGCAATAAATCACCAGAAAACATTGTTCCGGCCAGCCCAGGATCTCGGTTGCTTTTTTGACCAGAATCGTGCTCACATCGTTGCAGAAACGATCGTCAATGTTACGGCGCCAAAAAGGAAAACCATCGGCGACCACGACAAGGACGTCCTCGACCCATCGGAGGATAGGATGGGATCGGCGCTTGTGTCCGAAGAGAGACGAGAGGAGGGGAGAGAGAGAGAGGAGGCCAGCAAAGTCCTTGCTCCCGCCCCGTCTCCAACCAGCGAGCCTATAGCTCCGTTCACGACAAGCGAATAACTCTGAACATCGGTCGTAAGTCCTTCTGCCGACACCTGGACGGTCCACGTCCCGCTTTCTACATCTGCCGCGGCAACGATCACCCTTTCGTTGACGTTTCTGCTGTCCGCAACACCCGAGGCCCACATGGTGTGCGTCGTCCCGCTGGGAGAAACAACGGCAAGGTTCAGGTCGTTGACCAGCTGAACCGCCGCAAGCGCAGTGGCTGGGGGGTCGATCCAGGACAACGTGGCCCGGAAATCTAAACCGGCCTCGGCGTCGACTTCGAAGGCGAATTCTTGCCGGCTGAGCTCGGGTATGGAGGTGTTGGCAGAATCCGCGACGAAAAGAGCCAAGCTTCCTTCACCTTCCAGTGGCATCCCCATCTCTAGATGTATCCGCCCGAAGCCACGGAAGCCGTCCGGCTCTGAGCTGCCTCCCATCAGGTTTGCGCTATTGATGAGCAACGCCTACGAAGAAAACAAGAGGAAAGTTGTCGAGATGTGGCAGTCGGCCGTGGGTTTGTCACTATACTTCAGCCGGTATCTCAAGCAGTCCTTGGTTCCCAAGTTTGTTGGCAAACCGAGTGGGACCATAGCTCTCTGTATACCTCCACGCATTCACTCACGCACAGTCCTTACCATTCATGTATAAATTCGACGACTCGTTCATAATTCAAAATAGTTTTTGGGCTAAGCTCATGGCGTTTACTGTGATATCATACTCGTGGCTTTGGGCGTCCGACAAACGACGAATTCTTACATGTCCTTACCTTTACCGTTGCTGACGAAGGCGAGAAAGCTCCACAAAGGAACCCTTCATCTGTGCATAGTCCTCGCGCTGTAACATCAGCAACGTAGTAGCTCGCGTCCGAGAAATACTGCCGTATCTGGGGTTAAAAAAAACGAGGAACGACTACTCAGAGAGAGTCGACATTGAAGCTATCGCAACGTATCCAGCAAACGAGTGTCGGAACAGGAGACGTTTTTTTTTAAAACCAACATCAACCGAGGGAATAATGCAATACACCACCAAGCGCAAACATACAGTTGGCGCTATATGCACATATGGATGCCCAATACGTGACCTTCCTTAAGCTGCATGTTTCGGCAAGAGCAGAGCTTTTTTGAGAACCTACCCACACCAAATTGTGACACGAACGAGTATACGCCAAGCTCGTCGCTTGCTACGTAGACGTACCAAAATGCGCCCCTTTCTAACAGCGAGCGCTCACCATTGCTGAAGCGCCCGCCACGATTGGGCAAGACATGGACGTGCCGGCAGATGCACACAGTCTGCAGGAATGAACGCCCGTGCTGTCGCCGCCGGCAGAGTATACCTGTCAAGTCCAAAAACATCCAGTCCAAAAACATCGAGCGGGTGTGTGGGTTTCTTAATAGTCGTCCGCATGAGCCGCCACAGCATACCAGAAGGCAGGCTGGAGCACTTGGCCTTTGTTGGAAATTTGCTGGCCTGCAACGTGGCCCAGGATTTCTCGCCCTTGTTAAAGCACAAACTTCGTACTTATACCTGCTACGGGTATAAATAACTACAGTATATACTTTGTCTTCGATGATTGAAGCATATTGAAGCTAACGTTGTGCTTCCGATAGTTTCCACATGGGCAGAAGGAACATGGGCAAACTCCGCCACAGAACAATACGGTTCTGTTTGACCACTGACACTATCCGGGGGATTTACAGGGCTACCAGTACACTAGTGAATAGTAACTCATGCAAAGCATGCTGAATACCGCCCAATTTGGACCCATGCTACGATAGAGGTGTTGTTCCATGATGTTTTTTCTGAGGCTCTTCACTTTAGGAGTTCCATATCACACCCAAACACTGTTTTTGAGTAAACTGGAAGGGTAGCCCGATGAGCAAACCCATGGACTAGGTATTAAAAAGAAACATGCTGCTACACAATAATGACATTCGGACGATTTTGGGTTAAGCAGCCCCGTTATTCAGAAAGGAAAAAGCCAAAAAGTGCAACCTCTATCGTAGCACGCGTCTTTGGTGGAAATCAAAGCTGATGTATGAAAAAAAATCTGCGCACACATCATCGCAACCAAGACACCTGGAGCTTGCTCGATGGGTGCTGTTGGTCTCACAATCGAACCGATTTACCACATCAACATATCGGTGCCACCTCACATACATACTCAATCCCCGATTTAGGCACGCGTTGCTGCTGTTCTTACAGTAGGTACAGTTACAGTATTGCCGCAATACAACGAGAGTCCTTACCGCGTCACCAGGAGCCACGACTTCCGGTTTGATGCGGCCGTCTCTTGTGGGGCCGTACGAGCTGAACCACGCCACCGTGTCCACGTCCGCGTACCCGTTCGTGCCGTCGGCTATTCCGCCATCCGCGGCAGTCGTACCTAAGCGTGTTTCGCCCGCTGACGTGGCTCCGACGGCCAGAGCGTTCTTGCCAATAGCTGGAGAGCCGATGGTGCACGCTGTGCGGCCGTCGACGACGACACCGTCGTTGCCAGCAGCGAATATCAGCAGGTTTTCCGGGTTCTGCGAGGATGCCACAGCGGGTAGCGTGGCGGAAGGGGGAGACGCAAGTACACTGCGCGATCGATTCCGCTGTGTCTCACACGAAACTGAGTGGACTATACGTTGTCTATGTGCGGATGATGCAAAACCGCGAGGGGCAAGCTTCAATAACGGGTTTTGAGGCAAAGTCGGTTGTCGCGCTATTCCAGAAGCTGAAGCTAAATTTTTCACTGAGTACTAAGTTGGCCCTTCGTAACCCGTTAACGTATACCTGGTACAAGAAAGCGACCCCTATATTCATGTAGCCGTGGCCGTATCGACCTTATGTTGCGATCGCGGCTTACCTTGTACATGAACTCGTCGTAAGCGGCATCCATGGTGGTCACCGAACACACAGTATCAGAGCCCCACGAGTTGGAGTGCAGCTTGCAGCCAGCGTCCAAACATGGCTCCCACAATCCGTTGCCGGGGAATCGACCAAGCCTAACCAGGCGGCGAAACCGTCAAATATCGCAAGCTTTGCCCCTTGAGCCATGCCCCCGTGCTGGGATAGAGTCTCACCAACGTCATCGCCTAGGCACCACTGCTCAATCTCATCGTCACACTTGAACATCGGGCAGATACGGTCGATATCGTCAGCGTGGTCAGACGTCTGGGAAAAGTAAGTTGCCAGGTCATCACTCGATCTCTCACCATCGACGTCAGTGCAGCCACCCACACAACCCAGAACCTCAGCTCCGCTGCACGTCACCGTTTCCGCGGGGGTGTTGAGCGTAGCCCCCGCTGCCGACCCCGCGGTGTGGGTACCGAGCCCCACCACATCATCTACAACCGAACCGCTCGCCGGGGTCCAGCGGAATTGATCGCCTTCCCCGGTAGCAAGCGCGGAATCAAGCGCGTTGGACATAATGATGTCGATATACTGGATGACCTGCATGGGCACGGAATGACGGGAAACAGGGCACGTTAGTGACGGCAGCGGTGTCTTCGAGGGGGAATTTCAGACGTCCTACCGTTCATCGGCCATAATAACAGGATGGAGTACCCACCAGCTACCGGCCCTCCGTTTCGGAGAGGATGGAGTACGAGAGCCCCTTCCGCAACGAAAGTGTATATACTTTCCTCAACATAAGCGGGAAACGTCTGTCAATAGCGAGAGCAACGGAACAAGGTGGATGTTTGAAGGTTGACGCGTGCTACAGGTACGCGACATGTGTTAAGAATTCGGGAGTTAATAACTTCAGGCTGAGTTGTTTCTAATATTAAGTATTTACAGCTAATCATTTGTGCTCAGCGAGGAACGCCACCCTCAATCCTATATAATAGCCTTTAAAAGCCTAAGCTTAACGTTGAGATCACACTAAGCCACGAGCCTTAGCCAAAACAGGAGCTTCTTAACTGCTGTCGCGTACTGTATGATAAATGTAGAAAAAATTGGCAGACACATTTCTGACTGAAGGGGGGTTCCCTAAAGAAGGAACAAACAGTCCAAAATTGTTGGAATCCCGTTTAGTTTGTTTCCCTTCAAAACTAATCATTGAAGGCCTAGGCCGTGTTTTGTTTTATCGCGTGAAGCATGTAAATATTCAAGAGCCAGTTTCTGGACGACTTATGTAGAGTTCCTCGAGTGAGGAGCTTCATAAAAAATGGTTCACCCCTGTGCCAACGGGATGCTCACGGCAACCACAATCCAATCGGACAACACAGCTCGACCGGTGAGCCGCGCTATCGCCTTCCGCAAGTACGTTTAGTGAATTGTACGTTATCATGTAATGGTACACTCACAGTACGGAAGGACCCCACCGTCTAGAACCAATGCAGGACCGTACAGAGGAATAGAGGCCAATGGCAACTCGCTTACCTTGCGCCGGTCGGGGTAAAACGAGAAATCTCCGCCCTCAAAGCCGTCGGAGGAGGTAGGCGAAGGGGTTGACGAAGGACTCGTCGAGGAATAAGAGCCCGAGGAAGGCGACGAGGTAGGAGAGAAGGTTGACGATAAAGGCGAGGAGGTGGGAGAGTAGGTTGAAGCGGAAGAAAACGAGTTTGTCCAAGAAGGCGACGGGGTAAAGTCATAGTTTGACGAGGAAGGCGACGGCGTAGCCGAGTAGGTTGACGAGGAAGACGACGGCGTGGGAGAGAAAGTAGAGGAGGAAGAGGACGAGGTAGTGGAGTATGTTGTCGTCGAAGAAGACGACGGGGTAGAAAAGTATGCTGTCGAAGAAGACGGCGAGGCGGTGGAGTCTATTGTCGAGGAGTAAGAAGAAGCCGATGTCGTGCCGAGCGCCTCGTAGTAGTGACCGTGCGTCACCTTCTGCCCATCTTCATCAACGAAGTAGCACGATGCCTCGTCCAGCCCGCTGTCGATGATCTGGCAGGGCACACGAATTTTGGCCGTATCGCGCTTCAGACACAACATATGGGCGCCGCATTATCTTCAGTTTTCGCAACAGCGTGACGAAAGGTTTTCTTTCGTCTATTCGATTTAGCCCCCCTTCGCACGATTCTCAGTTAGCACCGACGCCTTTTCGACCTTGACGTATACACCCATCTCCACATTCGCTTTCCATACATGTACTAACTTACCACTACTAACGAATGCTAAGACATGATTCACGACAAATAATATACGATTCGTGGTATACTTGTGTAGTGGAGGCATGTCACGTTTTCCAAAACACGACCATGTCTTATCGTCACCAATCGGTACATCATTTTCCCCTGAATTTTGAACATTTTTCATGTTCATGATTAGTGGATGTATGTCACGATTCACGAACACGTCAAGTTTTAGTCACGATTCGTCACATTTGGTTTGTTCGTTAGGAATGACCCTGAGAATGCAAGGCTCAGTCTCCGTCCCAAGTTGCAACAAGTGAAGACCTTCGCAATAAGGTTCCTGCCAAAAACGTGGGTGGCAAAAAACGCACCGAAAATAAACCGGCATGTCGCTAGTTTTCTTGGTTACACAACGATCGTGCTTACCGTGTAACGCGTATGCTGGCGCTAATCTTCGTGTAACGCCTATGCTAGCTGCTTTAGTGGGTGTGCCATCAATATATCATGCGGCATTAACCTTCGCTGGGCGAGAAGAACGAAAATGGTAGCACATCAAACGCACCTGGATGATCTCACCGGTGCCATCCAAGCCCGCGGCGGTTAGAGGGGCTTGCGTCAGGGTGGCGCTCTGTATCATCGATCGCGCGGCCGCATTGTAGAGTTGCTTTCCGTGCCTGGGGGCGACTCGCAGAACTTCCATCCTGCTCGACAGGAACGACACAAGACCCATGAAGCACGCTACGCGCAGCTCGGTTTCTTCGTCCTGGCTTTCCCCCGATCCGCTCTCTTTGTACAGGAGGTGGTCCAGGCCTGTGTAATGACAAGACACCGGAGATTTGACAGTTGTGTGCTGCTTCAAAACCGGAGAAAGACCCCCCCGAAAGCATAGGACTATAAGCCCGAGAAAGCAGGCAGTATAGAGAGCTGCAGCAGCAAATTTCGCTTTGCGCCCCGCAGATGTCTGATGCGTTGCACGATGCATCTGTACTCTAGACGATTCACCGTGTAGGGAATTTCCACCGAGCAATTTCGATGGCAAATGAGTGCGCTGCACATGGCTACCTAGCACGAGGTCATTACATACTGGTATACTTCTACCAGCAGTAGTAGTAGTACATTGTTCTGGTCCGAGTACTCGTAGTGTTATGAGTAGAGCAAAGCTCGTGGGTCGCAGACCACCAGCAGCAGCCCAGATCACTAACGACCATGCACGTGCTGACAACTACCACAAACCACAGCAACCAGGCTCAACAAGAAACGACCACAAAAAATGGAACCACAGGCCGCGTGCTCTTGAGCACAATACAAAAACAAGACAACAGAGCAGGCCCTGGAAGCCACAGACTCTCAAAAACCTCAAGGTCTCACCAGGAGAGCGCTTGACTGTAGCACACGGCCACCTGCTGTGTCCATGGAGGCCTGTGAAAGGCTACGCTGTGTGGCTCACAGAGTATCTCGCTCGGCGCTTCGACTACATTGGACGTGAGGAAGGTCTGCTTCCTTTGGACAGCAGAAAAAGTATACCAATTTTGGGCAACTACTTGGAATTGCTACTTCTTTCAATATTTGTGTTTTTTTCACATCGAGTGAGTCCGAGCTGTGGTCGGCGGTCGGCTCGCCAGCCGTTGCCGAGAACACAGACCGCCGTCTAGAGACCCAGGGTATCGTCAGAACAATGCTTGGGTGTGACAGCAACCGCCCGTCGTGTCGGCGGAGTCTTGTGGCAGAGGTGTCCCTCTGTACCACGGGCTTCTGAATGCAGACCTCACCCGACTGGTTTTCGCCGTTTCCTTGTGTACGTTTGTATGGGATGTTACAGGGGTCCTCGTTTGAGAAGGGCCTCCTTTTTCGTGGGTGCTGCCCATGGTTGTACTGAAATATCCCAGGCAACAAATCCCACGCCGTTTGCGTCCTGCGTTCGTTATGATATTGCCCTGGAAGCCAGCAAAGGCCTAGGTTACAGGATTTGGAATAGAGGAAAAGGGGTTTACGTAGTACTTGGATGGCGTTTGCGTATAGGGAAACTAGGAGACGAGTCAAGAGACGAGTCGCCCACTCTGCCAGAACGCTTTCCATCCGCTTCGGCAAATATTTATAATACAACAAGCTTCTACAAAGAGAAACTATAAGTGAGTGGCAACGCGAGACCTGCTTGATAGGCAAACCTGAAGGGTGGTACGTGTGTGTCCCCGCAGTACTACAACAGGGTGCCCTGAGAAAAGACGAAATTCGCGTCCACGCGGATCTTTTTATTTTGCATTTCTACTTTTTAGTTGTGTACCCTCAGAAGGCTATTTTCGGCAAGGATTCCAAATGGCGCATTTTCAAAATACATATTTTTTCCGAAACTCAGATGTCACAACCACATCCCAGGCTCGATATCCATTTATTTGGTGCGGAGGATTGTGATGCTATACGATCATTATGCAAGCTATTTTTGTAGTAAAATATTTCGTTTTTGATGGGCCTGATTTTCTTTCCTTTTTTGGAAATTTTCCACCACATTCAAGACTCAATATTCATTTCGTTATGGAGGGCATTGTATTTAAATAATGATGAGCAATACGATCATCGTAACTTTCTTTTTCGTAATTTTTATTATTTTGCTACTAAAAACCGTGTACGATGATTGTATAGCTTATCACCACAAAACCCCCCGCGATAAAATTCAAAATAAATACCTGGTATTTTTCTACAAAACAAATGTACGATCGTACGTATATAATGCGATGATCGCATAGGTTTTGACCACAATCCCCCGCGACAAGATTTTTAATATCGATTCTTATATGATGTGGTTATCCGAGTTTTAAGAAAATAAATATATTTAAAATTGGCTGTTTGGAATCCTGACCAAAACTTACCTTAAAGCATATAAATGAAAAATAAGAAGATCGTCTCGAACGCGATTTTTCATTTTTACTCAGGGCACCGTTGGACACAAACGGCGTGGGATTCGTTGCCTGGGTTCTTTCAGTACAACCATAGGCAGCACCCATAAAAACAGAGGCCCTTATCAAATGAGGAACCCTGTACTATTGTAAAAGAAAAAAACGTCAGCTGTGAGGTCGAGGATTTCGTCGAATCTCTATGGAGCTCTTTCGTTACATCTGAGTCAATCCCGTTCATTGTCCAAGTCACTGCTGGTCATTTTCCCCAATATTTTTCTTCCCCAACAAACAGCCAGTTTGCGAAAAAAAAGCAAACATCCTTGAACATAATACGGGTGCGTAGTATTAATAGTAGTGATGTCGTTTCGGGTCTTCGCAACTATGCCGATTTTAGGACGCCCCGCGGGGGCACCGGCTCTATCGTGCGCCACCGGACCACCCGCGGCACCGCGACCGAGCCACACGGCAGCCCCCGATGACCCCGCCGAAAGAACGGCCGCCGATGCCCGACTTGGCGAGCGGGGGGCGTGGAAAGGCGACCTCCCGGGGACGGCTCGCTCTCTCCCCGGTAAGGGAGCGGATCCGCGGAAAAGCAGGTTTCCAACTTGCCCGGAGACGTTTCCCACCCGGGGTCGCCGCCACACTAACTTCAAGACAAACAACCCACGCTAAATTCAAGATAGATCGTCCCCACACCAATTTCAAAACATATTTATATATATATATACTTTAGATCGGAAAAAGTAAAACAAACGACTAAATAAACATGGATTTCCAAATGACTCAACTGAAGCCGTTTCTGGCAAGTGAAATACGGCCGTTGGGCCGTCGGAACTGCTTGTTAGCCACAACAGGCGGCCCAGGCTGTGCCAACAAAAAAAACACAAACTTATGGCAAAAGCACGAAATTACTTTTGGCGGGAGGAATGTGTATTTTTACACGGGGTACCGTGTATTCAGCAAAATAACCCACTAAATGAACTGGACTGTTGGCAAGGGCTATAATACAGTAAGTTTCTTGTTTGGGAAACAGCGTAGTGCCCATTTGAAAGTATACGAGTTCAGCCGTCCATAGGTACAATGGAAGCCAAAATCGGTGAAGCCCCCAGCTTGAGTAGACACAGAGAGGTGTATCGTACGTGGAACGTTTCAGTTGACCAGAAATAAGTACAATGGAGCAATGGGGCGCTGGCCAAAATAAGCAGGACCTTCCTCGGGAACGGTTTTCCATCTTGGGAACGTTTCCTGCGGGATTTAGCCACCACGGGAACTCACGGGTGTTTTTGGACGGGAACTGACCTCCCCGGGAACCCTTCCCGCGGGAAGTAGCCACCACGGGAACTCGCAGGATTTTTTGCACGGGAACCGGCCACCACGGGAAAACTTCCTGCGGGAACCGGCCACCACGGGAAATCTTCCCGCGGGAAGTAGCCACCACGATAATTCACGGGACGTTTGTAAGCACCCACCAAGGGAAGTCACGGGACGCGAATGAGCCACCGTGACTGTTGAAGGTGTCGTGGGACATTGCATGATACGCAGACATATTAAAATTAGCGTCCAAGAGAAGTGTAAAAACGTTGTACATGATGCACAGGGATCCATCTGGAACATTTCCGGGTATGCCCAGGGGATACCCGGATAACAGCCCCTGTTTTTCGTTGGTTTTTTTTTTAGTGTTGGTGCGTGATTGAACTGAACCAAGTGTTTAATTGTTTAAACATTAAAAAAAACTGAGCAAAAAAACAAAACACACACACCAAAAATCTACAATCGATGTACGCTGATCGGACTCCCAAATATAGAATATTTCATAAATATATAGCTGACGTTTTTTCCTTTTATAATAAATAAGTATATAGACAACAGCAGTAGTATATAAATACTTATACTTATACGGGCTTGTAAAAGAGCAATATTGCGTATATTGCGTTACGTGGGGAACACACACCCCGGAGACTCTGGATGGACAAAAGCTCAATCACAGCAGAAGCTCTACCTCCGTCCCTTCCTATTATCCGAGATGGCGGTCCGCTGCGGGGGTGATAACAATATTGTCATTTTATTCCTTATTTTTTATTTTTATATTTTTTGTCTCTTAAATATTTGTTACGTATTATTTATTATTTATTCTTGCTTATGATTATGAATAATTAATACATTAATACATTAGTACGCATGTAACCTGGTACACAAAATTGTAAGTGTAATTTGAATTTAAAATTTTAGTTTTATTTTATTGATGTATTTTTGTATTTTAATTTTTTGCATTTTAAAATATTTTTCATTACTTAATTTTTTTTTATGGGAATCTTGGTGCCAGTATAGTATACCGGGTATATTATAACTTGATATATACTGTTTAATTTGACATTGAAAAAAATATAAAAAATTATAATTTCACAGTTTCATGTCATTTCAGACCTCGAACTGCTGTACGTAAGAATATGTATATATGAGATGAATCCGCGTACATGAATCGTCCGAGTATTACATCTTGAACAAATCATATGTACCATTTTCATTCCTTTTCGCTTTTCGTTTATTTTGTTTCTACCATTAGTTTTTTTTTCTCAGTTTTTCTTTTTTTCTTTTTGATTTATCTGGCGTAGGAATTGCTGTTGTGCCTGTCGAACCCAGCTATTAATAGTGCTCGCGAGTTGTGGCTCTACTTTTCGGGTGGAATGTTTTTGTCCTCTTGATCTTGATTTTGTTTTCATTCCT
>JAYJME010001896.1:0-15002 GCA_036873775.1 Costaria costata
TGTCGCGTACTGTATACGCGTCAAAATCGGACGGGTGAATGCGGGTCGTTGTTGTGAGGAGGAATATTCCTATGGGCCGTTTTTAGCGTTCCGAATTCCAAAGATATTTTTGCGCGTCCTTGGTCTCTGCCAGATATAGGCAGACTCTCCTCTCCACCCTCCTCCCCCTCCCCCAACCGCACACAATCGCTGTAAACCGCTCTCCACACACACCATTACCCTTCTTCCCCAAACAGCTCGCCAAGGAACACACTCCCTACTCCCTATACTTATACCAGCATCATCACCATGGCTCCTTCTTTGACCCTGACGTACTTCAAGTTTGCTGGACCGGCCGAGCCTGTGCGAATGGCGTTGGCCATGACGGGCGAGCCTTGGGAGGACAAGCGGATTTCCTTCGAGGAGTTCGCCGCCATGAAACCGGGTAAGAAAACGCGCACGTTCGGTGTCACGCAACAACACGATTGTTTATCAAACTCGTTGCTGCCTGCAGCCGTGTACGGTCTCCTACTTAAAGATCGCGTTGTTGCCTGTACCTGGCATCTCAGATGACAACGTTGAGAAGCGATATTTCAGATCAGTCTAGACCAGGCATGCATGTACTACAATACAGCGAGTTGCTTTTTACGGAGAGCCACAGAGACCACAGGCATAGACTACAATATAACGAGTTGTTTTTACGGAGAGCCACCGAGTACCTATATACAGTACCCTGGTATACTATTATTTTCCTACTACTACTATTCATATTAACAACTCTGTTTGTATTAATTTAAAATACCAAACGCGGCACCAGTTGCATACCCGCCCGCATACCCAGGTATAGTGTACCATTATCTACGAGTAGAATATTAATGTTATCCGATATCCACACGAGAAGTTTCGCATATTTCTCACACTCTTGCACACATATACCTGTAACCAGGCACTATTATTACGGCCAGTCTCCATGAAATTTCCTAATATTTTCCACCACGAAGGTGCCCTTTCTCAGGATGCCTTCATGCCGAGATAGAGACACCCCGTTATAAGGCCAGTCTCTACTGTCTGCCAGGCACATCTTTTATACTGAAAACAAAGTACCGTACGAAAGGTATTCAATATTTTTTCCAGCTTTTTTTAAGGCTTAAAAGGCCACGAAATAGCTGTTCGCTTTATAAAAGATGGCAGTTAAATTTATAGTTTCAAATAAGAAAATATTTCAGGAGATGTCAATGAATTTATCCGAATTGGCTGAATTTGGATCGATTTCTTGATTTTCTTCCGTTAATTTTGGGTTGTTCCCTAGTTACTTAACTTGTTTTTCTAGTTCTGGAGGCCTAATATTGTACCATCGATTAGTATATTATACCGAGTGGATTATATACTGGTACGTATTTTGTTCGTCTTGCTAGCCATCATTCCTCTTGTCTTCGTGGTCACGAATGACTATATGGTTGTATCGCACATATATAAGGGGTTGTTTCGTTCGATTTGACAATAAACGGTGTTGGAAAAAATGGCCTGAACTAACCTTAGGAAAATATCAAATGCGCAGAATTTAAATACTTAACTAACTACAACAGAATACGTAGTACTGCACTTACTTGGTAGCCTTGTAGACTACCTGGTAGAAAAAACTTAACTTTCCACTCGTACGCATGATACAATATATATATTACGGGAATTTTGCGTGGGTACCGGAAAAGAGCCTACATTGGTACCAGGGATGCATGGCACGTCACCTGCGATTCGGTATCACAAAGGTAACTAGAATCGCGTGTGGGCAACAACATTGCTTGCGGTAACACAAGGTGGTGTAGCGTCTCTTGTACGTGAATGCCTTCGCTTAGACCTACCGTGTATTGCAAAAATCTCGAATCGCACATCTCATATCCCATACCCCCTGTGGCGAACCGACATCAACGGATCGGTGGTTTTCTATTGTGGTAGCAGCGGAAACAGATAGATGTATCATCATGTATCATACCAGGTATGTAGTTGTGCGAGTTTCTTGTATTTTGCCGGTAATCGTAGCGCCTAAACATCCGATACCCGATATACAACCCGGTGTCTATTACCTCCTGTGGCGAAACCGGCATCATCAGATCGGCCGTTTTCTTTGGCGGTAGCAGCGGAAACAGATAGATGTAGTTGTGCGGTTGTATTATATTATGCCGGTAGTATTTGAGCCTAAACAGCCGATATCCGACATAAAACACGATGTCTATCGGATCGGATCGCTAAGCTTTCCGATGCCGATATGATAAACGACAAACGTGGCGGAAACAAACAGAGAAATACCTGGCACAGCAGTATACCTCCTGGTTTTGCCAAGAAGCACGCGTTTTCCTTTTCTTTTCATACCTCACAACGTCGAAGTATTCACCTTGCACATTATCAACAGGGTAGGGGGGCACATTGTATATCCATCCCCTTTCCCTGTAAAAAAGACGTTTATATTGAATATCGGGGCTCTTTATTTTCCGCTTTGTTGGTAACAGCTACGTATTATTAAATACCGGAAAATCCGATACGCTGGCCGACACTATAACGGACAATTTCCGAATTTTTCACGACCTACTGTATAGGTCATCGATTAATATATCCTATATCTATCGTTGTCTAATATTTACTGTAGCAGGATCCGTGTAATGCAAATCCAACTCAGCAGGCATTTATTTGCTAGATTGTGTGTATCATACCGGCGCACACCCGGCAACATGGTTTAGGCTGTTCAGATACTGTATCGTGTCCCTCTTTCTCGAAATTAACTCTTTAGAATTACCTATCCCCCTACAATATGATTAGCGTATCTAATGTTCGTACAGCACCTCCAACTGGAATATTCCAAAACTAGGCAAACACTCTTACGATAGACCGGGGATCCGTCTGCGCTGTACAAGACACATAATGAACGGGGATCTGATATGTCCGATTTGTGCAAGGTTTGATGCCGCCGTCTGGATGTCATTTGTCGTTTCGTCCTTTCGCAGGCCTCCCCAATGGACAGGTGCCCATCCTGGAGGTTGACGGCAAGGTGCTCCCCCAAAGCGGCGCCCAGCTTCGCTACGTCGGGAAAATGGCCGGTCAGCGCTCTCTGGGCTTTGCTAGTTGTTTATGTGTTGCTCTTTTGTACTTATTTACTACTGTAGTCAGAGACGCGGGGTGCGGCTACGGTGGTAGAAGGTCTTTGAGAAATAAAAATAAAATGCAACCAAGCACACAATCCCATGTGGCCTGGGTATACAACAGATGTTTTATCGCTTCTCCACGGTATTGGATAGGTCCTATTACTTTAGTAGTTCTCATGAGTACAGAACACCGTCAGTCAGGAATGAATACGTTTGGCATAAAGTGCTACCCCTATCATCGTAACTGTGCTCTTATTATTGAGTGCATCGTTTCCGTTCGTGTCAACCACCCGTCATCAAGACGATGCCGAAAAAAGACAGCACATCTGACCGGTGTTTCAATCGCCTATTCTCTGCACCTCGCAGGACTTTACCCGGAAGACCCCCTCGAGGCGGCGTGCGCCGACGCGGCCGTGGACGCTGTGGCCGACAACCACATGAAGCTGGCCCCCACCGTGCAGGAAAAGGACGAGGCCAAGAAGGTGCGGTAAATACACGTAAAACTGCAGTGATCCGTCTTGCACGCCACCGCACCTTGTCTCCTCGGGATGAGGTCGTGTCGACCCATATACATATACACACGATGCGACGGTTGCATGCAACAATAGCGGATATAAGTTGACGCCCAGAGGCAGGTATTTATTATCATGTGAAGGTGTGGTACTTTTACCGCAGAAGACGGAGAAAACAATAGATTTGAAACGAATTTCTTGTGCGTTTTCCCACCGGGCATAAAGACGACCTACCGACATGCCCCGGGATGTTTGACTGTAAGCGGGTCGTCTGTTGATATCGGCTCCACCTTTGATGCTATAGCTTACCGTACGGGTATTGTGTCTGCTTTGGTTCGGGGGTAGTGTGCTGGCTACGAATGGCTTCTTGTTTCGCGTTGGACACCGTATCAAATTTTGCGATCTTTCGAAATATATCAATTATCGAAATTTTCAACTCTATCAAAACATCAAACATCGAACTTCGATGTATCGTACGATATCGATAGCGTTTTACCTTGATCTCGTACCCTGCTCGCATCCCCGTACTGGTGTTCTGCGGACACTGCATGTACGAAACATTTCGTCTCGTCGAATATCGAAAGCGTAGACTATTTATTAGATGCTTCGATTGTAGTCGGTATGCCTGTTCCAGCACAAGAGTATCTGGTAAACTATAGGCGGGGTGGATGAAATCAAATAATCGTTGCATTCGGTCACTACTGTGGTGTGGAGTTGTTGATTGATTCGGTTCAGAAGATGATATCGTGAACCCATGTTTTCGTTCGGTATCCATTACTACAGAATAGTGGTAATCTCACATGTCCGTGTTTGTTGATGCCCATCACCATCGTCCTTTGAATCTCTCCAATCGCCCGCCGTGTTGTTTTGTTGCCAGATGGAAATGCGCCAGGAGCTGATGAGCGGCTTCCTTCCCACGTGAGTACTGTAATGATACGGTGGTTCATATTTTATGATTGTTGCTTTTGAGTGCTGAGACAATGCCGGTATGTATGTGCAGACACTAACAACGTTCACTCACCATTTAGGCTTGTTGTTCAAGTTCGTACAGTAGTAGTGAAACTATATAAATATAACGACTGTACTGCTGACGATTTAACGTAGACTCGAGTACAGTACCCGGAAATACTCTTTTGTCACGGATGTTTACTGCTGCCAAGGTCTCTCGTACTCGACATTCCAGCTGAGAGGATGATGCGTCAAACACTTTAAACAAAGGTTGCAATGTTGTATCGAGCGGCCAAGCCTGAGAACGCCCCTGGCCTCGGACCGAGCACCGATCCCCACGTAACGATATGGACCTCTCAGGGAAGATGAATCTCCGACCTGCATGATCTAGCTCATGTTGCGTGGCGGGAGCCCTACAATCTGCATGATACCCGATGTGTTTGCTGTGGGGTGGATAGGTACTTTTCAGGTCCTGCAGGGCATCTCACAGCAGCAGGTTAGGATCTGAACGATCTACACGACCTAGATCGGGATTTTCCCGGTGTGTGAAACCTGCCGATTGTCCATATCGTACTCTTACCATTGCTCCGGTCTCTTTGTTGCTTTCTCTTCCCGATCAACTCCTTGCTACACGCGGTGCGTGCGGTTCAGTTGGCTGGGCAACCTCGAGAAGGCGCTCGAGAAGGCTGGAGGCAACTACTTCGCTGGGGACAAGGTATGTACCTGGTATCAACTTGTCGCAGGCACGGTACCGCCTAGTCTGGTGCGCTCTGGCCCTCTGACAATGCCGGGCTCCACCCCCGACGTTGTTATTGAAGTGTGTTTTGGGGTCCTGCGCACAGTATAGTACGCGATACAGCAGTTAAGAAACTTCTATTTTGGGTAAGGCTCGCGGCTTATTGTGATCTCAACGTTGAGCGTAGGCTCTTGTAGGCTATTGAATAGGATTTTGAGTACCGTTCCTCTCTGAGCACAACGGCTTAGCTGTAAATTCATATATTTCGAAAAACACTTAGCCTGAAGTTCACTACCAATTTCTAAACACATATCGCGCACCAGGTACTGCACAACATATTGTCGGACTCCTGACTACTACAACAAACCATTCCAATCTGTCTACTGTTCTATGTTTGTTCGCACGGTAGGCAAGGAATAATCCTTGCATGGACATCAGAATTCGCTCCAACGATGCAGACCTCGACCCCCGATGTTGTTGTTGTTGTTGTTGTTGTTGCTTGTTTTGTTATCTGCTGTTGTATTTGTTTTTGTTCTTGTTGGTATGTGTAGTAAACAACTGCGCCCCCCACGGTATCACTGATCCATGCATTTACCGTTGTGAGCTGGCACGGCCGCGGCACGCACGAAGTATGTATCCTTGCATGGATCATGTGGATATCAACGCTGACGAGGCCCTACTCGACCCCCGATCATGTTGTGTTGTTTGCGCGCAGCTCTCGATCGGCGACATTGCCGTCGTAGCCAGGCTGGTTTGGCTCACGGAGGGCAGTCTTGAAGGCATCCCCACGACGATTGTGGACGAATACCCTCTTCTCTCCGCTCTCATGCAGCGCGTTAACTCCGAGCCGAAGATCGTGGCGTATCACGAGAAGAGGGCGGAGAGCGCCTCCAATTAATTTTACCACCATTATTGTTCATATTTCGTTCGTGTCATGATGACTGTGCAGTGCAGAGCGGGAACGAAAATCGCAGATACCAAGCATATGGTGCATGTGCTATAGGTGTACGCCATTGACACATACCCCTGGTGCCTGGTAGTAATCTATGCCGGCACATCTTGACGGCGTTAGTTAGAAGATCTTGGCGAATCACCGGAACAGGTCGGAAGCGGCGCTAAATAGCGCCGGCATCGTGGTTTGTCCTCTTTGGTCGAGATCAACGTGCACAGCAAAAAAATAGGGGGAGAAAGGCATAATAAATGCAGGGTCCCCGTGGTTCGTTCGTTCCTCTCCTGTTACCTGTTTTGGTGTTGCTTGTCATAAGGTCTGCGTTGCAAGCACCGAGTAGTACCTTGACGTCACGGCTGAGAGCGCTGCGAGAAGGGGTCGGAGAGTACCGAGTAACACCGTTGTCATGGCTGGTTATGTTCGTGTAAACCGATTACCACGCAAAGTGGATGACAAGGAGACAACAGTATAGATAGATGCATGGTCCGTGTAGTTGTCTCTTGCGCTGCCACTTATTTGGTGTTTTTCCCATAAGTTGTGAATTGCACTGATACATATTGTAGCGTGTGTTGGGGACATTTTATGAAGAGTGGTTGGTTCCGAAAGACGTTGAAGTTTCCACCAGGATAGGTCACAAAAAGGCACAAAACTAATTGTATATTATTTGTTGTTGCCATGCCAAAGACAGCGTGGAAGCCGGAAGGACAAGAAGCATCATAAGTGCTATACGCGTTTTGCATTGCATTAATTTGCTGTTTGTTTGACAGTGTCTGTGGTGTCTGTGTTTGCAGTTTGTTTGGCGTTGAGAGTTATTATCGCCACACGTCGGGGATGGTGGTAGTAATACCATGTATAACCATGCGTTGCCCTCTCTTCTCGTGCATATTTCTGCCCAAAAGGTGGGAAAGGAGTCAAACGCAGATTCTGTTGTGTTCTGAAATGTACGGGCCATTGAGGCATACATGTAATGGAAGACTAAACTGTCATTTCTTTTTCGTTTGACGCGGTACGCTATTTGTGTAGCTGTACGTTAGCCAGGACTACAGTGTCCACCGTACCGTGAAGGTTTTGGTGTTTTAGTCTGAAGAAGGAGAGTTGTCATGTTATCCACGACGAGCCGCTCCCTTGAGGATTGGTTGCTGAACGGGGTATCATACAGCGTGTGCACGATATGTTCCGCCAGAAAGTTCAAGGCGCGGCGGTAGCCGTCTGCTTCTATTCGTGTGGTTATTTTGGATATAACCTGATGTACTCGTTCTTTGTGTCTCCCAACGCTAGTAAAATGATACGGTGGATAGTTTGAAGCTGCTTGGGGTAAGAATAGATATAAGATGAGAGGTGTCAGTACGTCTCATATACTTAGATAAGTAGGTGTTCACGCTACGGTAGGACTTGTTGCGCACCTGGTATAGCCAAGTGGCTCATCCAATGACAACGGGCTTGAGCAATAATGTTTTGCTAGAGCCATAATGACGAATTCAATACCACGAAGCTTCAGGTGAAGCCCGGCGACTGCAATATTATGTTTGCCTCTCTTAACGATAGAGCATGCATATCGGAGCGAGGTGGTCGTTTTCACTGCTGGCGGGACTCCTCAACTGAGGAGCTTTCCGTAATCATCGGAACGCCTCCTTGGGTTGTTCAAATGTTTTTGTTCTGAACTTAGGTCATGGGGATTGTTGATCCAATAAAATGTATACGTGAAGCCTACGGCCTTGGGTGAGGTATGTGAGGTCCTCGTGTTAGGAGGAACCTCGGAAAGAAATGGCGAACCCCCTACCGGAGCAGGCGTTAACGACCCAGACAATGCTTCTTTTGTCCCCATCATCTGTTCGTGCTGAAGATGTTCGTACACGCTGAACGTTCCGATGTTCTCGACACTATTGTACGACCCCCCGCCCCCCTCGCCCCTGACATTGGCCATGTATGTGTGCTCCGATTATAATTCGAGTATATTTAGCACGAGCGCCAGCACCAACACCAGCAGCGGGTGGCTTGTTTACGCCAAGCCGAAGCAACCGTGAGAATGGTCAGTGCAGGTCCAACGCGGCTGGCTGTTGTTGTAACGACCTGCTACCGTAGAGATGCCCCAAATACTTTCCAGAGGCTCCTTCCTCGCTTTATGACTTCTAAACCTCACCTCCCGAAAGTGACGTTCAGGGCAAGACGCATGCATGCCACAATACGGGGGGGCACCGATTTGTTTCTGGAACTACTCACTTGAGGAGCCCTCGCCCTTACCCCGAAACTGACATTAAATAAAGCGACATTTCAAGGAGTCAAGGCGGAGGGAGCGAAGCGACCGAGGCCGGTTTGTTTGGCATGTTTCAAGGAAGCCTCTTCACTACGGGGCGCGCTCGTACAGTCTTCCAGTACCTAACTGGTCTGTCTGTCTGTCTGTCTGTCTGTCTGCCTGTCTGGCTCTATGTATGTCTGTCTGTGTGTGTACGTTCTGTGTACTGCCTGTTCGTAACGTTCGGGATCTTTCGAACAGGGGTGACAGACCCACACCGACGGCGTGGGGATGGAACCTGGATGCGGCTTACAATTTTAGAATATAACTTAATGAGAAGGACGGCTCAAGGACAACAAATAGAGTAGACAAAGCTCAAGCCGAACGTTGGCGGTAGACTTGGTGGGTAGGTTTCCTTTTGTTTCCGAGGTTTTCTTCTTTGGGGAATGCTCTGAGTGATCAACGTTGAAGGGTACGCTGCATATTGTCGGATGGCAACCATAATAATAGGACGGTCTTTCAAGGTAGGGCGGTCGAAACTTCGGTGCACCACACCATTTCATATAGGCCCCCCTTCTGTAGGACTATAGGCTCATGGGATGGCGTACTGTAGTTCCAGAAGATAAGGTTTAAACGCTCACGGCCTCCGGCGGCTCCTGCGGAGGGATAGTTACATTTCTGCACCTTGGGGGTGGGAGCAGGGTGCCAAATGGGGTCATATCCGGGTGGGATCAGGCCTGGGTGGGATCAGAAGAGCAAACAAGGGTCTGTTTTGTTTTCCCGCTATGCATACGAGTATATATTCATTGACCGAACTATCCAAAATATAGTTATTTTGCTCTACGATGTGGAGGATCCTACTCTCGATTTTGCTGTTTTCAAATGTTCAAAAAATGATCAACGGTATTCTGCTACGTACGAGCACTGTACGTATCGAGTTACATTCGCCCCTGAGACATACTGCAAGTGGTGGTGTCAGGCCCACCCTGCCGACGAGGGGAGGGGAAGGCTCTGCTACTGTACGAGAAGATGTCTTGGTGGTGGCACCCAGTACGAGTAGCTCTGTTGAACGTGTTGTGTGTAGGGTAATCGCCATGATACCAAACGTCGAAAATACAAACGTGTTTTTCTTACGGTTCTCGAAAAAGGCCAAAAAACAAAATATCCCAAACCTACTGGGCGCGGGCAATATAACCAACTCTGGCGGCATGTCTGCCCTCTGGGCCGTGTCTCTGAGACATGTTGCAGGTGATATTAGTGCCAGCCCTACGCTACTGATGGACGCAGAGGCTCTGCTGTAAATGTCCCTATGGTGGCACATGGCACGAGTATGTACGAGCGTAGCTCTGTTGGGCGTGTGTTGAGTTCACTCGCGATATAGTCAAAGGCCCAACTTCCAGTGCTTTCGTGTTGACAAAAGCCGGAAATGGCTTTCACGTCGTACATTATAGATGATCGATCGTGCTGTTCAGCTTTTGTTTAGCATATTCTGCTTCTTCTGCTGCTTCTGCTTCTGCTGCTGCTGACGCTGCTGCTGGGTCTTTAATTTTCCTCCGAAATAGTACGAGAACGCACGAGTATGATATACCGAGAGCATGGTCCTGCTGATGAGGTCGCGCCGAATTACCACCAATCACTACTATTAATAGTAGTATAGTACTGTAGTATGTACTCAGGCAAAAAATACCTATGTAAATGTGTTTGAAATATCACATCTCACGCTGGTCGGTAGGTCAGCCATACCGTGTGAACGTATAAAAACTAATATATAGGTGATTGCTTGGGTTCAGATCCAGAACTGTAAACCTACCTCGAGTTTCATGTCTGTCTAGAGGCTCGGTTTAAGTCAATCAAGAGAGAACATCCTATCAATAGGACAATAGTTTATATTGCTGGTCAAAGAGTTCAGCAATAAGGATGATACGCTACGCTCGTATTTACAAGGAGAAAGGATGTACGTATATAGCGTAGTTGTGACTCGTACCGCATGCCCTCCTACTCTTACCGCTTCTCTGTTGGACATCGCTGAAGAATGATTCCTGTGACGACGAAGAAGCGACGTTGTCCAGGCGTCATGTTGCTGTCCTATTCGTCGTACTGATCTCTGGTGGTATGCCATTCGACATCGAAACTAGCTTACTTGTACGTAGCTTTGGGCAAATAATCGGCTTGAAAAAATACTCAGACGGTTGTTTGTTTCGAAGCGGCAAAATCCCCAGTCCTCGGCTGACATCGATCGACAAACCGAACGACTGCGTCATGAACTCTCGACGGGGCGCGGCTCTAACCCACCCTAGAGTCGCAGTGTTCACACGCTGGGCGGTGATACGGGGTGTGCACTGACCAGGCGTCTGATAAAAACCATTTGGCCGCTGATGTGCAGAAAACAGTTGACCAAAATTTTCGACCCCTCTCGGATGGCAAAAAATAGGCTTTATTCAGGTTGCAGAGAAGGGCGTCAGACGCGCCGGGAAGCTCTCGCCCCCTAGACTTCGGATCTGCCTGATATCTTCGAGGCGGTAATTTACATTGGTTGGCTTTGGCCGACACCAACCGGGTTGGCCGTGGGTTCAGTCTGGATGTAGATCGAAGGTCTACCGTCGAATGAAATGGGTTTTTATCCTCGTGCTGACAAATTTCAAAGAGAAGAACCAGTTTTGCCGCGTAAAATGAAAAGAAGAAAAAACAAAGAGTTTCAATTTTTCTCACGTACGAGAGTATGTTCAGCCTCAAAGTTTATTCCATTTTTTCAAAGAAAAATCTTAAACTTCGTGTTCCCATTGTCATTGCTCTAACTATTTTATTATGTATCGTATATCAGAAATTGAACTTTTACAAACCGATACACATCTCCACATATCCACACAACGGACAGGCCCTGATAGGTCACAGAAAGACAGGCGAATCTGATGTCGAGAGAGACCTTCGTTCGTTCAAACCAGCGCACTGGCAGTCGACGGCGATGTAGTTACGTCTATGATGCAGATCCTGCAGCTTGCGGTGCTCTACATCTTTCCTCGCACGAGGTGTTCTGTTCCATATTCTGTTCACGATAAATACCGCTTAAAACATCGGTCGACGCTCTAGATAAAATAATAGAATATGATATATTTGCCATCCGACAATGTGCAATCACTCTCCAGATATACGGAGAACACAAAGGGAAACCGATTAAAAGTGATAACCTACGCAATATTCAGGACTGTCTTCTGCGCGTATTCCTTTAGAGCCGGACACGGTTTTTGGGGACAAACCTACTTGGAGATAGTGTGGGATACTCTTTTGGGGTAGTAAAAGGTCAACATCGATCCACCTTTTTTGCTGTCCTCGCTCCTGCTGTATTATTTCTCAATACACACAACGTCTATTAATATTATAGATTAGACACACCATCTACGTATATATATTTCTACGCACGTATAATATAAGCCATAGTTTTCAAACATACTAATGGTTGATATAGAGTACACAAAGTATTCATCCTGACACCGCTTCGTCCGTCAACCCGACAATTTCGGTCGGGGCTTCGAAATGTAGTACCACAACCATTTCAAACGTTGGGACAGATCATGTATCAGATCCTCGTCCATAGTCTGTGTCATTCACGGAAGGCAGATCCCTGACCTCTACGGGCATGTAATTTGTATGGTCTAGACCATGTCACCGAGAATGGGGCCGTGTGTTATATTTATAAGGCTTAGTTTGTGCGTAGGTGATGGGTTAACCTTTTACCAATAGTCCAACAGACTAATAACTTAACAAATGGCGTCGTCAGCAGGACCCGAACCTGCGCGTGAAATCACAATGGGTTTCCAATCCACGCCATTTGTTAAGGTATTAGTCTGTTGGACTACTGGTAAAAGGTTAACTAATCGCCTAGTCAAACTAAGCCTTATAACACGTGCGTGATCTACAGCAGTAGCACATGTTTCCGATGTTGGATCTATATTACACAGATCCTGCACAACTTATCATAACGGCAGATATAACATCTAGATGTGATGATACTCTGTCCGACGTGTGAACAATTTGTCATTTCAACCATTTACCAGAAGAAGTTAGGTACTACTGCCTGCAGACCAAGTCGGAATCCACTCTGGATCTAAATGTAAGAACCGTCTGTGTATAAGTTTGACTATTTAATGGTCCTTATATTGACGTCTAAAGAGGTACCTGGTACTTTACAGCACCCCAGTTACCAGGTACCAGGTACCTCGTACCAGGTATCGATTATACGTACTCGTATCATATCACATTCACACACATTCGGTACGTAGTTCTTCCAACAGAACATGGGCGGTTCACTGCACGGGCCGTTGTTGTGGGGCGGGATATTCTTGTGGGTCGTTTAGAATTCCGAACTCCAAGGAAGTTTTGCGCGTCCTTGGTCTCTGCCGGATATAAGTTCTACACTCCACCTTCTGCCCCCCGCCCCCAACCGCACACTCGCTAACACCGCCCTCCACGCACAAACCGCCCACACCCTTCTTCTCCAAACGGTTTGACAAGTAACACACCCTTTCAACACCCCCTACTACCTACTAAACCAGCATCATCACCATGGCTCCTTCCTTGACCCTGACGTACTTCGATTTTGCTGGACCGGCCGAGCCTGTGCGAATGGCGTTGGCCATGACGGGCGAGTCTTGGGAGGACAAGCGGGTTTCCTTCGAGGAGTTCCCCGCCATGAAGCCGGGTGAGTAAGCGCGCACGTTCGGTGGCCCGCAACTACACTAAACGATTGTTTATCGAACTATTGCTGCCTCAGTACGGCTGCCTGCAGCCGTGTGCGGTCTCTAAGTTCGAGTTGTCGCCTACTTACTATGTCAGATAAAAACGTTGGCATACAGTATCAGTTCGTAGACCAAGCCTAGACTACAGAACATACATAGCAAGTCAAGTTTCGCAGAATCACGGAGCACCGATGCATATTTATATATAATTGTTCTCACGGTAACTCAAACATCTAGGCAGGGTCCTTTGTCCCCAATTGATCGTCACACAAAGGAAGATCCGAATGTGCTTTAAAAACAAAGTGGGGCCGGGAACGCACGACGCTTTCCAAATGAAATCAACGTGCAAACAGAACTAACATGGCCGCGGGTGTCGAATCAACTACACAGCATAAAATTCCCCCCGTTCCCGCAACGAACCAACTCGTGGCTATTAGCTACAGCGGGTGCTGTCTGGAGTCCTGCCTGCACCGTACGAAACGCACGGTAGTCGTGAACACAGAGAGGAACACGCCTGCTGTCTGGAGTGCTGTCAGAGTGACGACCCTCGGGCGTGCAGTGAAAAAAAAAAATGGAACCAAAAGCGACCATACGAGTATCATCTATTACCACGCCTTCCCGAATGATCTCACAAAGTGCAGTACAGCTACAAATTGCCACATCCATCCCTGATAATTGAGGGGGGTCGCTCCCCATGAAGGGTGTACAACTCTTACCAACGCAACAATAACCAGTGACGACGTAAGCCCTACTGCCTCGCGAAAATCGAGAAAAAACGATGATTGCTGCACTCGTGATGGTGTGCACGCCGGTCGTGGGTCTCCGTGCGCCGTTCTGCTGCCGTTCTCCCTGGCGGCTTCATCATGTTAGCCAACTCGGCCCGCGTTTTCGCACGTGCTCTCGCTTCCACTCAACTTCCAGTCGGTTCCGCTTGTCCCACGTCTCAAAATCAAGGTGCTCCTTGCAGCTTTGCGGTAGGTACATAATATCTGAAGAACAAAATATCTCGTTCAGGGTGAGTTCAATCCGTCTCGTCCCCGCCCGTCTACGCTCAGTCTCCTTCCTCCTTGTTGGTGAATCCAGCCTCCTGGCGGCGCAGTTCCCTGTATGCAAGAACACTGTGACATGGTTTGGCTTATGGTGGTGCCTGCCTCCGCGCACGGGCATCCCGATTGGGCATTGCTGCTCGGCCGCTGCTGCCTGAAAATAATTCACGAATCGTAGGTGTCCGTGCGGGACGCATCAAGTACGATACCCAACTCGACCGCCACGCCGAAGCCTCGCGGCCACACGCAACAACAAGAAGGTATCACGAGTCCGGTCTTACACCAGCCATAAAATCTACCCCACTCGCTACAAGCCTGGTAGGGCATGCCGTGCAGCATGCCTTGCCAAGGCGGCGATGGTATCGGAGGTATATACCAAGTGTCAAATACCAAACGCAGCAGTTGCATACCTGCCCGCATACCTCTGTCGTATTATCATATTCTAGCACATGACACGAGTATTTATGCCATCCGACATCAACCCGAAGTTTTAACACGTTTCGCATGTTTAGTGATTAAAGTACGTTGTTACAACTACACGCAGAACAATACTGCACACCCTGGACAATAGACAATGGCCGCTGCAATAGCAATAGAATATGGTGCAATAGACGGGTCTATTGTCGTCGGCAGAGGCTATCGATTGGCATGTTTTTCGATCTATTGTCGTCGGGAATATCTATCGATATACATATTGCTTAATCTATTGTCACCAGCAATGGCGATCGATAG
>JAYJME010001897.1:0-14998 GCA_036873775.1 Costaria costata
TCCAGCCTTCGCTTGGCGCAGCCCAATAAGAAAAAATAAGGCGCGCGAAGCGCGCCGATTTTTGCGCTTGTATATATTATAGTTGGCCTCGGTTGGCATCAACGCCGTAAAACATGATATATATATATATATATATATATTGGGGTTAGCGTCGGTTGGCAACGAGGCTGTAAAGCATGCCAATCACTGCGTGATAGCTATTAATAGACAACCAGGGTACCGTTTTTTTATTTTTTATTTTTTTTTGGCGGTCACCATGATGGTTATCGAGTTAGATCATATTGTGTGAGGTAGGGAACCTTAACTCCGCACAAGGGGAATGATCGTATCACGTAGTGTGAATATGGTAAGGCACCCACGAGACAGTTACATAGTAATACCCATTGCTGTCTCTGGAGTGGCCACACCAGAAAACACAGTATAACTCATTGGTTGCTGTCATCTATAAGCAGCAAAGAGCACAACTTGAGGAAGTCCGTCTTACGAGCAGTTTTTTGTAGAATGCAGTTCACCATTCATGCGACTCGCCCAACACCTCACGGCGCTTGGCGCTTGGTGCTAGTAATGTCTGCCTGGTCGGTGAAAACCCGTCGTGCTCCGTCCCGGCATAGTAGGGATGCGAGGGTTTATGGTTATATGACTACGGCCGTGCATAATATGAGTACACCGTCCCCCCCCCTCGTTGAAGGCCTAACGTCCTTGGGTTTGGTGTGGCAGGGTGGGAGGGTCTACTGCGTATAGTCACACGACTAGGGCAAACATTTGAACTGGGTTCATCCCCCGAACGCCCCTGCCTTCGTCGCCCAACCCACAGATGCGTTAGAACAAAATAGACGACACGTGGTATGACAGGGGGCGCACGCGTTTGCCGACAATATCTGTGATTGATACTGCTTCTTACGCTGAGGAGCTGCACCTTATCGTTGGGGTCACCTTCCTGAATCAATGAACTATTCGGTTCCTACTTATGTCAAGTTTCTGTGCACATGGCTTATCTCACTATGTTCCAACACCTCGAAAACTAAATCTCTTTCCACATCATAGTCTACATCGCTCAGAATAGATGCATTCCTGCTACCTATGATCTGGTTTCTTTTTCCGTGTTGCAGCCGTGGATTGTGCCATGACCCAGAACACTACTCGGTTGGATCTTTACTATGCAAATCCTGCACGGCATCTCGTATCTGCTACATTGTAGGTTGGAGATTTATGATCTAGATCATGATATGTCCTTTGCGTGAACAGGTTGTCAATGGCGCTTGTTGGGTGCGTCGTAGAGCTCTTCATGGCAGTATCCTTATAACCGTTGGGTCCCCCCCTTACCGTATAACGCGTCATCCCCAAATCGAAATATACTAAAGTCCTACCGTCCACCCTTCCCTAATTTTCTTGCTAAACGTGGCAATTTCCCAACCAAGAGCGAGCATGGGCAGTTGTTCGAACCATTCCTGCGAAAGATGGGCAGTCTATGGTGTTCAGGGAGCAAAAAGGGGATTTCCTGCAGTCAACATGCCGAGGGCGGCATGGTCAACGTCATGTACAAACATTGCTTGTACGAAACTTGTTCCAAGCAACCTTTTTTCAATGTCGAGGGCAGCAAGACGAGGTTGTACTGCAAGCAACATGCGGAAAATGGCATGGTCCTCATCGGTAAAGCGATTTGCTCACATGCCACCTGCTCAGCGACACCTTCCTTCAATGTCGAGGGACTGAAGACGGCACCGTACTGCAGACAGCATGCCGGTCAGGATATGGTCGACGTCAACAAAAGGCGTTGCTCGTATGCCACCTGCTCGGCCAGAGCTTTCTTCAATCACGAGGGACTGAAGACGGCAGTATTCTGCAGACAGCATGCCGGGAAGGACATGGTCCACGTCAGTAAAAAACGTTGCTCGCATGCCGCCTGCTCAGTGAGGCCTTGCTTCAATGTCGAGGGACTGAAGACGGCAGCTTACTGCAAACAACATGCCGGTGAGGATATAGTTGACGTCATCAGCAAGCGTTGCTCACATGCCACTTGCTCAGCGAGACTATCGTTTAACGTCAAGGGACTGAAGACGGCAGCGTTCTGCAAACAGCATGCAGGTGAGAATATGGTCGACGTCACCAGCAAGCGTTGCTCACATGCCAACTGCTCAGCAAGACCTTTGTTTAATTTCGAGGAACTGAAGCCGGCAGCGTACTGCAGACAACATGCCGGAAAGGATATGGTCCCCGTCATCAGCCAGCGTTGCTCACATGCCACCTGCTTAGTGAGACCTGTGTTCAAGTTCGAGGGCATGAAAACGGCAGCGTACTGCAGACAGCATGCCGGGAAGAATATGGTTGACGTCAGCAGCAAGCGGTGCTTAAATACCACCTGCTCAGCGAGACCTTGGTTTGGTTTCGAGGGAATGAAGCTGGCAAGGTACTGCAGGAAACACGCTGGGGACGGCATGGTCGACGTCCGCAGGAGACGTTGCTCACATGAGTCCTGCACGAGAGAACCGCGCAGGGGTCTCCTTACGGATGGTTTGGGGACTGCATGCGCCGAGCATATGAGCAATATCTTGGACGGACCGGTGGTCAACTTGAGAGCATGGTGCAAGGTGGCGGATTGTATGGCTATTTCGACGTGGGGACTTAAGGGAAAACAGCCTTTCCTTCTGCAGCGACCATGGTCCCCTCAATCTGGGTCTTGTTTTTACGGTACGAAACAAGCGCAGTAAACTTGATTTGCGTAGCTCCCCAGGCCCTGCTGTAGAGGGTACTTCGTGCCATGTCAAGGCGGAATGTTCTTTCTGAGATGGTGGGCTTCACGCTGGGGTATTTGGTGGATGCCCTGCAGAAGGGTGTGGGGGCTCTCGGTGGGGTGTTTAGCTACGCCTCGTGTACAATGAAGACGTCTTCAGTACTGCCTAAGGAGTGTCGTGAGGTGTCCCTTGATGCGCTGATCATCAGCGGGCTCACCATAGGCCAAAGTGTGAATCGTTCGTAGACGCGTGCTTCTCTGAGGGTAGGTTATGTCGACTAACACGTTTCTTTGTGACGGGTCGCATCAACTGAGGAAGTATCCAGTACCGATGGGATTCCATTTGTGCCTAATAATACTAACTGGGGTGTGCCTAAGCCAACGGGATTGTTCTAACCCTAGGGTTTGTCATATTCTCACATGTTTGTTTCCCTTTGTTTTTGGCACCAGGGATGGGGTACCTCAAGCCAGGAGACTCAGGCAAGGTAGTTGGTACTGCACTCCTCTATAAAACAGTTTCAGCGAAATACGGTGAATCGAACGGGAAGTCATAACTCAGTTTTTTTAAGAACCTACATTTTGTGAGGCGACGCTCACCCTAGCCTTAAGGGTTTCACCCGTAGAAGGACAGAAGCTCTATAGTTTGTTGTTCAGGAGAAGGACAATCCTAGATGCCGTGGATTTGATGTCAATCTTCAACTTGTACAGCCGAGCAACCATGGCAACCGACCTTCCCCCGGGACGGATTTCACGGCTGGGTCTGTCGACAACAAGGAGAGTGCAAACGCCGAGCGATGGGTCTGTTGAAGGCTCTGGACGAAATTTTCCCCACGGCAGCATTTGCGTAGGGAAATCACGAAATCACCTCTGGCTTCAAGAAAAACAACTCCGAAATGGCACCCCAGAGAGTTTGTTATCTTGCGGGTTATGCGGCGTGCAACGATCGTCGGCGAGCATAGAGCGGACTGTTGATGTTTTGAGTGACCTCCTTGGCAAGCAGCAGACACCTGGTGGTCCATGCAACGCTCATGTTTTGTCATGAGTGAGGCCGTTGACGGATTGGTCGGAAATGTTGAACGTGACAGCCGTGTGAAGAAACGAAATGGGACTGCCCCGCCCCGGGTTGAGTTGCACTTGTCACGTGTTACCAATGGGGTCGATGGACCAAGCAATGCTACGTTTTCAACCCCGGCATGTTATGTGTAATCACCGGCAAAGTATTGGCCCTAGTTTGGTGCACCGACGAGGTGTTCAACTAGGAGGTACTGGTCGAAAGACAGTCTAGATATTCAATATCGCCATGCCAATTACCATTAGGTTGACAAGTCGAAACTCGTTGTATAGCCGACGGTACGCCGTCGAACCGATGGTCAGATCTCATGGAAATATGAAACAAATCATCAGTCTAGCTGCGTGCGATTTCGAACTGCTCTACTTTAGCCAGAACGTACTGTAAGTGCAGAAGTCTGCGGCAGTATGGCAGTTTCTCGCCGAGGAGGATCACCTCGCACATGAACGTTTGAAACTAGCAAGGATGGTAGTAGCGACACATGCTATGATAGGGGTACACAATATGTTCCGAAGGTTCCCCACTGGGGAGGCTCTGTACCTTATCTAAAACCCAACTATGAGAAACGTTGCGATCTTAACACCGATGAAGCACCCCATGGCCTACGTAAACAACGGATTTTATTGCTAAGCAAGAATGGAATCCCGTGGATGTTGGGTGAAGGATCTCTATCGTCCATAAAATATTTCAGCCAAAACGTGCTACCTCTATAGTAGCACGCGTTTAACGGTGTTGCTGATACTAATCGTTGAGGGATCTGCTGAACGGGTTTCATCGGAAGGCAACTTTATAATAAATGTCTAGTATTCCCCCGTCTGGTATAGTTGTATGGTATCATAGTATGCTGTGACGGTACGGTATAATCGTCCGATTGAGAGAAAGAAAGGCGGTCAAAGTGTGAGCGAGATACACGGGAGATCCCAGCGGCTGTGATAGAGGTATCTTGCCGAGGGGCGAGAAAGCTCTCTCGCTTGCACGACTCCGACGAACGGTGATATTGACGCAAAGTGCAATGGTACAAACAAATTGTTGTCATTTCTACCGAAAGTGCATGAATAAGCCGATCAATATTACTAGCCGATAGAGGTACGACTTCTCAACGGTGCATAAATATAGACGACCACAGCAACACTGCTTATTTGTTGCTAACCACGCACGGCACAGTTAACACAGCACGAAGCTCGCCCCGCGCGCTTGCATAGTATTGCGTTGAACTTGTGGATTTATCTCAGATGGTTGCAATCGTGGAGTTGACCTTGTCAGTCATAGCTCGCCACATACTTCTCATTTGACGAAGTTCCTTCTCCTCGTCATTGAATTTAACCGACAACCAGAAAACACATGATACATAGATAATAGAAGCAATGTCTCGGCTTGAATTTTGTCTATACCTTCCAGCCAGTCAGAAGAATTGCGCAAGGTGGCTCCGCCGCCGCTATTCTCTCTTCGTGCTCAGGGCGCGTCTGACAGAAACATAAGCGAAAAGGCTGCGCCGCAGCATTTGCACCCGCTTGTTGAAGACGCCCCCCAACACACAAACGAAACTCGCTCCATCACCCCAGGTGTCGTGCGCCGCGAGCTGAACGCGTGCCACCGCATGGCCACGTTTGGTTCTCAAATAGATTGGGGTTAGGAGCTACGGTATCAACATTTCATTGTACACCCACCTGTCCGTCTGTCTCCATGCCGCATATCGTAGACACTATCCCGTAGCATCCCCGCTTAACTCTAACCGAAATTTCGATCTGCATGCGTCCCACGACTCAGGGTAGTCGCCCCCCGTACGGCCACGAGCACCGACGGCCAGCAGAGGCTCGATCTGGGGCAAACCCCACTATCTGGGCAGAGTATTTTGCGTGTACCGAAATGTTTACTTTCATACTACAGCTGCAAAAGTGAATGCCACACTCAACTTCTACAGCAGTCCCTAACTATGGAAACTTTAGCTGAACCCACATGACCAGGCGTTGTTTTCACTCAATGGCCAACGGGATTTTTTAGAACAAACAAAATCGAGACTGTACCACTATCCTCGGCTCTATCCAGTTGCCCAATAGGTTGGACACAGTTGTAGCATATATAGCCCGTGTTTCCCGCCGATAAAATATTGCTACGATTGGCCTTCGGTATGGCCCCGAAATGTGAGACCAATCCGTTTAAACTGCCTCACGCAAACAGCGCGTAAAATAGATGGGGCTTCAAACACTGAATGGTGCGTTGTACGACTGAAGTTTAACAGTTTGGCGCGCTCTGTTTCCGGCTGGCGGATATCCTCACCTGAGGAGCCGCACATATCGTTCGTGGATCAAATTGTTATTCGAAAGACGTATACAGTAGACAGGCGACGCGGTTGGTGTTCGGGTCACGCCAGAGTAGGTGAGGAATTGAGCAACTTCCGTGCGGAGGGTCGGACACTTCAAGGGCACTTCTACAGTACTGTTGCATGCGTCGATCTTGCGAAACCGCTAGAGACTAGGGCACCGAGGAAACTACCAAGGTACACCTTGTACGATACTGGTGAGATCTTTATTAGAGTGATGTGTATCGTCAGCGACGACAACATATAAGGACATCAGTTATTCTTACTGTTCTATTTTATTTCCTGGGGTAGTCTTCCATTTCAAAATGAACGATTGCCTGTCCTGTGACAACGGAATTGACGGTGGACATGAGTTGACATGAGAACAAGAACGACAGCAGCAAGAGCAACAACATTCAAACACAATAAACATCGAAGATAAGAGGGCGTCCAGAAGAGTATATTGTATGGACAGCAAACAGTTCAAAAGGCACATTCAGCCTAAACTTGGAGCGACGGATCCCCCAAAGCACCACGGATAGATGAGCTTCGACCCCAATCTTTGCTACAATTCAGTCGTACAGTCAGCACCAGGATGCTCTCGCCTGGGCCGTAATACTTGCAGTGAGAAGGCTGTTTACCGATGATTCCACACTCCGAAAACTTGGTACAACCCACCACCTTGCACTTCGCTTTGAAGTTGACTACTGGACCGTCTACCACCACGCCCTTATGATCTGAGTATGCAGTTGCCATACCGACAGACAATGCCCCCCACAATACCGACCTCGTGCAGGAATCCTGAATGCAGCGCCGGCCGCAAACGCTGACCATGCCGTGCTAAGTGTGCTGATTGCAGTAGACCCCTGTATTACCGCCCTTTACATTGAACGGAGGTACGAGCCATGCTACGATAGAGGTGCACCCTTTCTTTTCGGAGTTCCTTCACTTTAGGAGCTCCATATCACACCCGCAAACTATTTATGAGTAAACTTGAAGGGTAGACCGATGAGCAAACCCATGGACTAGCCATAAATCCAAAAGTATAGTGCAAAACAAGAACATAAATCTAACGATTTTGGGGTAAGCAGCCCCGTTATTCAGAAAACAAAAAGCCAAAAAGTGCAACCTCTGTCGTAGCACGAGTCGTACCCTCGAGCAGGCCGAATGTGAACAACGCTTACTGCGGACGTTCCGCATCCCGTCGTCAGCATGTAGTTTGCAGAGCGCCGCCGCCTTGCTGCCCTCGACATTGAAGTATGGGTTTCTCGTGCAGGATCCGTTTGAACAGCTCCCTTTCCCAACTTTCACCATTCCATCCTCAGCATGCTTGCTTGCTGTACACCGCTGTCTTGCTGCCCTCGACATTGAAGTAAGGATTGATCGTGCAGGATTCGCGCGAACAGGGCCTTATGCCCACCCTCACCATGCCATCTTCGGCATGTTGTTTGCAGTAAGCCACGGTTTTGATGCCGACGAAATTAAAGTTGGCTCGCGTCTTGCTGTCAACGTTTAAGCAACGCTTGCCGTTTACGTTGACCATCCCTTCTTCCGAATGATGTTTGCAGTAGGTCCCTGTCTTCATGCCCTCGACATTGAAGAAAGGATACCTTGTGCAGGTGACATATGAGCAATGCTTTCTGCGGACCTTGACCATCCTTCTCTACAGAATGCTGTTTTCAGTAGGTTGGTGTCTTCATGCCTGGATATTGGAGGAAGGGTACCTTGTGCAGGTGGCGTGTGAGCAACGCCTCTTGCAGTAGATCAATTTCATGCAACTATCGACACTAGACGAATGCTACGTCAGGCAGGTTGCGTGTGAGCAACGATTTCTGTATACGTCGATCATGGCCTTTGATTGCGAATGCTGCTTACAGTACATCGCCTTGGTTATGCCGTGGACACTATAGATGGCGCTCTTAGTGCCGAATGGTTGTGAACAACGCCCCATATTGACTTGACCTGGGTCAGGTTAACACCTGGCCATGAGAGAGAATGGGCAAGTAGGTTGGGGGGCTTGAGGGTGTGGGCTGGTCAATTCGCGCAAGATCGTATATCGGGGGTACTTCAACTCTCTTAACAAACCTTACAAACGAGCAGCAGATAACCATTATGTACAAGCGGCTAGGTGTGACGCGTGTATATTCTTTATGCTTGGTGAACTTCACGCTTAGCTCTCCTGTATTAGGCCAAATGCCCTGTGTACGTAGTCCACAGGTCCAGCTAGGGAGTTGGTGGAGGTTCAGGTGTACCCTGGTAAGGTGTCACGGTTGTAAGGCGTGCCCAGCAAGAGCAATCAGGGTAACGCCTCAGCGAATGATTCAAAACGTGGGGCCATAACACATGCCAGAGGCTGACGAAAACATGGTGCTGTTGCAATACCTTACATGACGATGTATACAGCCTACACTGCATGCCACACGCCTACGGTATATTACCCTGGTGGTGTTGCGTTTTATGTCCCACACGATCACCCGGGTTACGACCCTACGTACATTGTATATCGACAACCCGGGTGATAAGTAATATTTTTGACAAAGCCATATCACCGGGGGGGGTGGTATTGACCGTCATACATGGTAGTGTTTAAACTCTGGACGTCATTCAACCGCAGAGCGGTGTAATAATGACGGAGGGGAAGAAGCACCACGAGAGGCTTTTGCTGGGACGACAACACCTTAAGTAAGGGCAAGCTGCGTGTTGTCACGAGGATCTTGAGGTAGCGTACCAAACGTTGAATCAAAAGAGAATATTTTTGTCTGGAGGGGTGAGTAAACAAATATAAGACAGATGCCCCTTCAAACTTGACAATATTGAGCAACGAAGGTGGGGTCTTCGCAGTCGTGTTTGAAACATCAACACGTGCATACGAGCGAATACCATACTTTTTCTGCGAAGGTCGATCGCATTAGTGGCGGCTGGAGCCAAGCGTCTCAAAATACGACACAGGGGCTACATACACGTTGCTGACCGAGTGTAGACCACTCGCACAAGTGGCCGTAAACCCCACTCATGAAATGGGATTTATTTATTCTTTCAAAAGCCAAACCACCAAGTTAATGGCCGCTCCTAACGCTACAACACAAGGCACGCTTAGGATACCCACTCGGACGAAAGGTATCGAGGCGCAGAAATACTTAGCCGTAAAGGTAACCCTCTGAGGTTTTATTCGTCCGACCTCGTCCTGGCTATGGTTCGCTTTTGTCGATTGCCCAAATTCGTCACTCAGCATGGTCTTGTCTCTGGGAGGATAGCCGTAAAGCTGTTCAACAAAAAAGAAGAGTACGCCCGTTTGAAAACAGGCCATTAATATAGCAGTCTTGTTGCATTTTGCTGCGTCGACCGTGAGGTGACCTATTATTGCTCGACGACAATATATTTCTAAAGACTAAGCCGACGTTCCCTACTTTACATGTATCCACCATAATCGCTTACATTTCGAGTCAAATCGGCTTTTCGTTCAACGGTTAGACGCTGCACATAGGAATGCGCAAGCCATTGGACTAAAACGCCGACGGTCGTGGTTTGTAATATTCTGCCCTCCGCCGCAACAGTAGCTTAATTCCGCCAGAATATCGCCCCGAGTTGGATGCTACGACCATTTTTCTGCGGTGCTTATCACTTCAAGATCTCAGCTACACACAAAGAACAAATTACCTTTGAAAAAAGGTACACTCTTCACCCATTGAACTAGCCGGTGCCTAGATATAAACCGACTACGTCAATGGGATTCCACCAACCGCATTTGGCATAGTTCATGAGTTAGCAATAGTCATCAGCCATATACAGTTTGGTAAAACGTGCGACCTTCACCTTCGTAGCACGCCACCGGACCTAACATACAACCTGCAATCGCCTCTGCGACGACGAAACTGCACGAGACTCAGCCATCTAAAGTCATATTATACGATACCCCTTGCACTAAGCTAAGGGTATACCTTGTAAATCGTAAAACATCGAAACGCCGGCAGCAATGATAGTCCCTTGCATACTGTTAAGAGTAACCGCCGGAAGCCTCCGGCATGGTCTGATGTCCTGAGGATGAAGACACGGCGAACTAAATTTTGGTAGGTAGAGGCTACAGCGCGACCACAAAAGCAGACGACTGGCGTACAGAACAACACTAAGTCTACGGAGTTTACTAGAGTGATCTGGAAGGAGAATATCACTCTACCATTGTAGCTATTGTAGATCGTCGCCTGCTTATTAAACGGTATTTATTTTGAGCATAGTATGGAACAGAACACATCATGAGAGACCATTTGTAGAGTACCCCAAGCTACGGTGTCTACGGCATGGGCATAACTTTATCGCCATCGACTGTCCATCCGCTCGATTGAACGAACGATAGTCTGTTTTAATCACGGCCGCGCATGTTTCTCTGTCTCGTTTCGGGGCCTCTTTGATGTCTGGAGATGTGGCGATGTGCATCGGTTTGTCGAAATTCCGTTTATGACATACGAGAAATAACAAAATATTCTGCGACTGTCGTTTTCTTGAAGATAATAATACATATTTCTTAGTGCGAGCAAGTAACACACAAATACACGACTATGGTATGATACGTGCAACGACGTTTCGCGCAGCGACTTCTGCTGCCCAGAACCAAGAGCAGCCAGTACTACAAAAAGGGTAGGACCCGATGGATTTTAGACGTAAAGTTTGGGGGAAACGTGTCCCGGTGATTGTTTGCTAGGATAAAAGGTATTTAAGAAATTAACCAATCAGCGATGGGGAAACAAGGGCGGTGCCACTAAAAGGCAACACTCGTACATAGAGGTAAAAAAAAGCAAAAGGTAGGTTCTGCAGAGTAGTTGCGCAAACACCAAGTTGATCGGCCATGGCTTTGCTGCCGGTACAAGGCATGCCGCTGCACAACACACGGCCCAGAGCCGCAGCAGCGCAAACACGAACAAGTTTGCGTTGGCGGGCGACACTGTTTGTAGTAGACCCTCGGGCGGGGCTGCCAGGAGCCCGCCAGTGCGGACACGTTTCCCCGATACGTTCTGGTGCCGCTGTACAAAATGCCCTAAGAACGTATCGCGGAGACTACAGTGTTGACTGCGACGCCCGCTACTCCGCGACAGTACACCCCTCATCTAGCTCACAGGCCAGTTGCTACCGTGCGTGTAGGTGAGCGTGAGCCTTGCTAAGCCTGCATCGGATAAATGTGTACTTGCACACTCGTATCATACCAGTACAAAGGAACAACCTAACCAATCTTCTAAGGCGCGTTTAGTGGGAAGTATATAAAACCAAGAGGTCCTTACATCCACCGACAAAGCGATCGAGAGATTGTTTCGAGCATGTTCATACCAGAGAGACCTTCTGAGTGATGTATTTGCCTCTTATGCAGTGCAACGGTTCCAGCTGCTTCACAGCCCCATACTACAGCCCGAACATAGATGTCCTCGGCCGGCGCGATTCCACCGCGTGGGATGACAGTCGGAGACAACCGCGGTTTCCGTCTTCGAATACTTTGTTGTTTTTCTTATTCTCGACCACGTATTTGTTTTCATTTATTTCAAATTTCTTAGAAAATTGTTGCACATTGTGAAAGCAATTACTTTTACTTTGCATAAATTTCGAAGTACAGTTTCATGATTTTGTAGCGGGGAAACAAGTTGGGCCCTTGCTTGCTCTCCTGATCCCACTGGGGCCTGCTCCCACCCGAATGCGATCCCATTGGCATCCTGCTCCCACACAAAGTTTGCAGAAACATAATTAGCCCTCCGCACGAGCCGCAGGAGTTCGTGAACGCAGATGCATGGCCGCCCGCGTTTTCATTCTGCGCCTCATACCATACGTTTCGTTATGTTTTCGGACTATCTGCTAATATCCAAGCTATGGCCACTCCGCCATTGGGGGGGAGTGACCCGTTGAAATCCCATTACGGGGGACCATAGTTAATAGGACATACTTTAGACACAATAGGACCCACTGTAGACACCAAAACCCTGTATATTTATTTATGTGTGCTTACAATATTTGGTCCATAGTTACTAAGACCTAGACACAATACAACCTACTGTAAACACCAAAACCTACGTGTTTCCCTGTTTTTGCTAACAATATTTGGTCCTATTTACTATTGTCCCACGTAATCGTATAAGCTATTGCGGAGACGTTATAACTCGTTTCTTTATTGCAAAGTTCGTTAAGGAGGTATGATGCTGGCCACCTTAGGGATACACCATGTTGCTTATGAGGATCCATAATCGAGGAGCTCTCTGCCTCCCTTGCAAGGTGGCCATGGCAAATAAACAACGACCGACCAGATAACAAACCCATGAGCTCCAAGCTGGTTCAACCGTATCACCAAAACCATTCGTTAGCTACGAATTCGGTTTGCAATAGCAACTCGAATGTGACATATGTGGTATTTTACTGAGAGCAAATAACAGGGGAATAGGGTGACCTTACCAGTTTTTTTGTTAAGAACCACAGACTGGAGGTAGTGCTGGAAATGTGTGTCCGGACCAGTGACTTGCCTGCAAAGATGTCAACAAGAGAATGACGTTACCTAAGGACGAAAAACAAATTCGCATTTTGTCTTTCTAAACGAGCCGTGTTTATGTCCTTCGAGGCATGTTTGTGTGGCAAGCAAATATTCATATTAGAACAACTGACTGCGTACAAGCAATATTTAGTCTTGCTTAACACCCGAAATCAACTATACACTGAAACCAAGTAATTACCAGGCAAAGCCGAAACTTCATCGTTTTTACTCCACGAAAGTCTAAATTTCTGCTGCACTATTTTAAGATGGATCCCTAAAATTCTGCACACTTGTTTTACTGTGGCCCAGCCAAAACGTTAATGATAAGTGTGTTTGTTTTTTCGGGCCGGAAATTCGGGATCTTTTCACACCCAACTTTCACAGGAAAACATGAAGCGAAATATCTATCAAAATCAAAAGTAATTCGTGAAGGTTTCGGCGGGGGCACATTAAACACGTGTGCAAATATTTACGGTCAATCTCTAAAAAACAGGGTGGACATTGGGCTATTGTAAAATTTCTGGCTATAAGGTTGAACCAGGCTGTAGGCACACGACGGAATATATATTTTTAAAAAATACCGGTATTGGGTAGTCCCTTGGTTAAGGCCGCGGGTCGCTACAGGCAAGTTTTGTAGTCAATGGGTGTATATTATTTTTTTAAGGATACTGTTGATAATCGAGCCCCAGCTTTCCAGACGAGAAGGCTTTGTTCATAATCTCTCCATCTGCCAGCAAACTGTGCTGTAGACACGTTAAAAACTGCGCTCGTCCCAGAATGAAGCTTATTGGACACCGTGGAACAAAACGCAGTTTTCAGATGTGATCGAGGTTTGACACATATGTGCCAGCCGATCGTTCCACAACTTGCTAATATCGTAGGAGCTAGGGGCATCAATCACAAGCGTCCCTTTGCAGGCAACGGGGTATTGGCTTGGTGCAACATTTCTTCCCGCCGAGGACGGACGTTATCAGCGCAGTACTCCTGTCACACACCAAATTGAGGCCTGTGCTCGATTTCGCGCCTGTTCATCGCTGTTACCGGCGTGTGGACAAGACATCCATTGCCGCCTGCACGTCTGAGCAGCCTCTTGTTTTGTAATGGTTTTCACTCGACCAAATTTGTTGTTTGACCCGTCCTACCAGGCGTCGAACTCTAGCCATACAGATCCAGTTCAGTATTGGAGAGATAGAAACTCCCATGCGCCTTAACCCTTTTACTGCCCCCAAAAAGTATCCCACTCTATTTCTAAGTAGTATTGTCGACAAAAACCGTTTCCGGTTCTAAATGGCGTTACGCAGGGCAACGTTCCGTTCGTAACACACGCGGTCCCTTCGCGACCGGACGTTGGTTTCAAGAAGTACAAGATTCCTCTATTCAGTCCGAAATATATGATTTTGATCTCTATATGCAACTATCTGTTTCGAGGGAAACGGGGATCTATAGGCCGACACTAGCAGGTATACTAAAAAGGAACAGGGAGAGGAAAACATCAGCCCGCGTCTCGCCTTGATGGAGCGCCTTAGGTCAGAAACGAAAAACTCTTCTAAAAGCGCTAGATCTATCGTAGCAGGTCTCGTATGTGGTTCTCGGTAAGGCCAATGTAACGCAACACCCGCCACACTTGAACTGGAAATAGTATAACTTCTTTAGAAGAGATACTTCTTCTCGATGATGGTAATTATGTCGAGCTAGTTGTCGTACACATCGCTTGTACGGATCTGCTGTTCTAGACAAATTGTGATCGAAACAATTGAGTCTCGCTTGATCAAAACATCCAACTAATCTGTTGTAGGAGACGGTACTCAGGCGCTGCAAAACTATACCTGGTACACACGAACCGTATAAGAGGCCCGCACCTACGCCCGAGCATGAATCTTTGCTGGAAATATAACCGGGCTGTCTCGAAGCCCCAGGTTCCGTAAGAAATGATCAAGTCAAATGTCCAGCAAAACAGAATTTAAGGAAAACCAAATTGCTATCCAAAAAAGAATTTTTGCGTTAACGTACGTCACCAGTGAAATGTATGACCCCACCTCTGTCGTGCAGGAACGCATAGAGTATGAAACAGGGTCGCACAATACTAAGGATAACATCAGGGACACTTATTGTTTTTCCATGGGAATTCCACGGAAGTCCAATGGTAATACCACTCAAGACTCACGGAAGCCCCACGCAAGCCCCGCGGAAGTTCCACGGAAGCACCATGGTTAATCCACGGAAGCCCCTGCGCTGTTGCGGTTCCGCGTCAGTCAGACGGAAGATCCACGAATGCCCCGCGGAACTTCAACGGATGTCCCATGGAGGTTCAAAGAAATCTCTGTGGGATCTCCACGAAAGTCCCATAGGAAAGTTTAAAGTCATCAATGCACCACTGGGCCACCACAGAATCACCATGAA
>JAYJME010001898.1:0-14997 GCA_036873775.1 Costaria costata
CTGTTGGTCTACATGCAACGAGAATAATACACGACGAATAAACCTGGGCTTCTTTCTTCTTCCCCGCCTTATGGCGGGACGGCACCCAACCCACCTCTCCTCGCGAGCAAGGCAGGCCACCGAGCACCCCTGTACCTGGTTGTCTCAACACGATGAGCTCCCGATTCCCAAACGTCCGCGGAAGTCTATTTCAAAGTATGATAACCAATTATCAGTGCCACTGGCTTCTGACATACAGCTTCGCGGAACCAACAACCCTCTTACATGGTGACAGAGAAGAAATTATTGCACAATAGAGCTCGAGCTGGCGTAGTGCTAGGTTGATCTTCAACGTGGCCGTGGTAAATGAGGTTAAATGGGTCGTGCAATGCAACCAGTTGCGCTGTTGTTGGGTTTAGTTGGAACCGGTATTTTCGATATGGCATGTATTTGAATGTTGGATAATTGTACAAGCTAAGCGTACTGCATTGGGTTGGTGTATCTAACACACACAGGGAAGTATATCATCGGCCCTGCATTTTTTTGGGGGTACGATATGAAGATCGGCTGCAGTTGCCCGATCTTTGTTCAGTGTCTACACCGTAGAGGCCATGTGCAACCACCCAACTTCCACGGATAAAACGGTCCAACCTAGTGCCACTTACAGTGTGAAAGAAGGACCCCCCATTCCGGCAAACGTTCCCGCCGGCAGCGAGACGAGGTCGTTTTCGTCCAGGTTCCTGGCCGGGAATTACGCAACCGGTGGAATAATGAAGCGTGCAAACGTGTCGAGGCTTGTGTGAGCGAAACAAGCGACAAACATAATGTGTGCGACATTTTACATTTTATGGTGTTCAATTCCACGTAGCCCTTCGGTAGACACCTAGTTGCACAGATCACGGCTCAAACCGGCTCCTGGTTGAGTGCTGCACTACAGCGGGAGGCAACGCATGACTGGGGTTGGGATCTACTTGAATGTTGGTTTCTAAGTCCCGTCATGTGGGAAGCTCTATACACTACACTATAATCAGTACAAACCAGTCCAACCAAAGGATTGGACAAAAATGCAAGTACTTACCGGATGCACCGTCCCATGAGCGAGGTATACAACCACGAAACACATTGCACGATAGTATCAAAAATTCATGACGGTTTTGGGTTAAGGAGTCATTCAGCAAATGGTTTAGCCGAACAAAGTGCTATATACCTCTATCACAGCAAGTGTCAGTCCGTAAAAACCGACAGTAAGGTCTTGCAAGATTTTGTCCGGCCGCTACGATTGAGTATTATTGCAGCCGTCCACCATCAACGAGTGCTGCGGTGTGGAAAGTATGTTCAAAACTCTGAGGCCTGCCACATTATACACATACATGCTTCCCGTGCTTCACATTGGACTATATCAACATATCGCCGAAATCTGATATCGGCGAAATCTGTGCACGTACCAGAACGAGCAATCTCTTTGTCTACGGGGATACATCAAAACCGAGACACATGCTACGATAGAGGTGCACCACATATTTTTGAAAGCTCCTCACTCTAGGAGCTCTGTACTTCACCTACAAACTTGATTTTGAGTAAACTAAAAGTCCAACCCGGTTAACGAAACTATGGCCTAGGTATATGACGAAATCATTTTGCAAAACAAGAACGACGTACACCCTGACGTTTTGCGGTTAAGGAGCTCCATCATCCAGAAACAAAAACGCCTAAGAGTGCAACCTCTATCGTAGCACGCGTCCCGAGAGTTAGTAGACAACTGGTGCCCCAAAAATGTTGCACGGTTGCTCAACTAGGGGGTCTCATCCTTTTAAATATGCGAGCCGTAGAGAGCGTATACGGGGGCAACGGCAAGCGGGGGGGGAACGTCGTGGTCCTTTGTTAGCAGAAGATAAGAGCCACTCGGAAGAGAGAGTACCTTCGTTAGGATAGTCCCCTCTTCATGTTGTATACTTTGTGTTTTTCTCTACGCCCCACCGCAGGGGTGGTCGATACCCCGCGCCGAACAAGCAAGCAAACGCCCTACGTTTGAGAGGGGTGTGGAGACCGGTGGCACGCCAGTCAGTGGGTTTTCAGTACCGCAGTTTTTTACTACCGCGTTTGGCCCTCCTCTTTAGACGAAAAAATGCGGACCATTTTTTTCTCCAGCAAACGTTTTTTAGATTTAGTTCAGTTCGAGCAGCGTCACAAAACACATTTCTAGAAGCCCGTTCTCATCGGGAAAAAAATGCGTTTTTCAAAGATTACAAGACTCCCTGTCTTCCCTAGGACTTG
Source organism: Costaria costata (assembly GCA_036873775.1). NCBI lineage: Eukaryota > Phaeophyceae > Laminariales > Agaraceae > Costaria > Costaria costata. Next base: position 2,254 of record JAYJME010001898.1, read on the forward strand.
CTCGAATACACTGACAATCTACGACCTGAACATGCACCCTCCCACCCTTAACCCCCACCTGGGAAGACTCGCCGGACCGGCCGAAACGCGGGTGTGCAATTGGAGGTAACCCCTCGTGCCATAGCTTCATCTGATACCCGTACCGGAACATGCGCCTACGGAGAGGGCGCGCAATATCGCGCCCTTGTCCGAACTGTCGATACAAAATATAACGATAAAAATACCGAAATACTGTCATGCCACTTCTTGGCGTAGATATACGTCTCATATATGTCTTAGATTTGTATCGTGTGGCTAGTACAACATTGCCTTTTGACTAGAGTTCTGCCTGTGAGTATTCCACTCACACGAGTTTCAACGAAGAGAGGCCCTCGAAGATGCGATCAGGCAGGGTGGAGAAGAAGTTCTCGTAGAGATATCTGGCAAGCGGAACGAAACGGGAGAAAAACGTAAGGGTGACACGAACGGTCGTAAAACTAGAGTACTCGGCGGCTATACCCAACGTCCAACGTGACGGGTAGCCACGAGCGACGCAGTGATGATTCTCGATCATCGTTCGCAATCGAACCCTTCCTTAACAACTCCCGGCTACCTCCCAAGGGTGGCACCTGTCGGAAGGCAGCCATTCGCTCTGGTAGTATAGTTGGTCTGTGCTTCCACAATAGTACTGTGTTCATGAGCAGACCGATGCTACGATAGAGGTGCACCATTATTTGTGTGAGCCTCTTACCGTTAGGAGCTCCATAGGACGCCCAAGAACTGTTTTGGAGTACACTGGAAGGGCATCCCGATGAGCAAACCCGTGGACTACGCATATAAACCAAATCGTGTTCTAAATTAGAATATCATTCCGACCATTCTGGGTTAAAGAGTCCCGTTCTTCAGAAACCTAAAATCTCCAAAACGTGAAACCTCTTTCGTAGCACGCGTCAGCAGAGAACGAATTATCGGACATAGTAAGTTTGTGCCTGCGTTTTATTCGCTTTACTTGACGTTGGTCTGCGTTTCCACAGTATTTACCGTGTTGTTAGGTGGAGGAAACGTTGGTGGACATTATCAGTTTGTGCCTACGTTACAGAACACATGGTTTGCCCATTGGAGAGTTCTTAACTGAGTTAACGACGTCTGCTTCACCGTGGCCAATGCTCTCACATGTATTTCACGCCCACGAGGCCGGAGAAAACACCGGTCGGCAATGTCGTGAGGTTGTTGTAGAACAGAGCTCTGTCACGTGTCGCAGAAATGCAGCACAGCAGGCGCGGGACAGGACAAAGCAAGGTGGCGGCGACATTTGCTGGGTGAGGGAAGAGTCGGCATAAATAACAATGCCGAACAGTGCGATAAAATGCAAACCACCGTGAGAAATATTGTGAAAATAACGGTTCAAAGGCGAAAACTAGAGCGTAAACAAAGCGATACAAACACTTGAAACATTGAGCAAAACCAAATGTTCACTACTGTAGGCTACTTAGAGTTCAACGATAGACAGCCAAGACAACGCGACGATACAGCAGGGAACTATATTCCTCATCGTGGTTTTATGCTAAAGCAGAAAAATCTCCGGAGGTAAAACCTGACAGGGAAGAGTTGGTTTCTCAATGTCAAGATTTGAGGTGCGTTCCAACCACACACGCACATTCGGCATTTGCCGTGCCACAGGCGTGGGTCTAGACCTTGGGGCATGGACTTGAGCACTTACAGTGAGGTAACCTTGGACATATCAGAAAAGAGTCCCGGCGGCAAGCTCGTGAGTCCCTGCTGGCCAAGGTTTCTGAACGTTTCCCGGCGTCAAGTGATTAAGATGGAGGTGGGCTCCCCGTCAGTTGCAAGGGGATGACGAGCTGAGCATACTTAATCCAGGCCATCCCTAACGCTCATCCTAAGCTTCGCGCGCAAGCCTAGACAACAAAAGCCTGGCATGCGCGCGAACTGTTGCGTTTGTCCAGACTCTTAAGTGTGACATCGGGTAGTTTTGAAAGGTCGACAAATTACAGGTGTTCCGAATCCCCCCGTGTTCGAATATGTTGGTGACCAAACGCGACAAGGCACCATTTGGTCAATGTGGCCAACTGCGATACTCCAAATGACATTGTTAAAACTGCTTACTACGGGGGACCATAGTTAATAAGACCTACAGGAGACACAATAAGACCTATTCTAGACATCAAAACCTATATATTTCCCTAGTTTTGCTACCAATACTTGGTCCAGAGTAGAAAGAACCTACTGTAGACCCAGTGGAATCTACTGTAGACACCAAAACTACTCTATTTCCTTTTTGTTAGTAACAATATGTCGTCCTATTCACTATGTATGGTCCCTTGTAATAAACGCGCTTGATCGCGCCGCCGACACAACTAAGCAACGTGGCGGTCAACGGGCGGCCACCTGATCAATCCCCGTAAGGGCTCAACTACACTGAAACACTATCAATCCGTCTATTGCCCCGCGAAATCGCATTTTAAAATCCGCACGACCCCCAAAAACCGATAGTTACGTGATAATGCCATCCACAGTCGCAGTGAACATGCTAAGGTTGTGCCGCGTTGTTCATTTCACACTCACAACTCCAACACCTCCGTCAGGCCAGCAAACGTGTCTTCGGGGAAGGTGCTGAGCACGTTGGTCGAGGGTTCGATGCTGAACGTGAAGTACCTGCCAGAAGGAAATGAGTTTCGGGGGGGATACATTACAAAACGGACAACCGTGGCGATGACGGAAACTTCCAACTCGACCGCGGGCGAAGGGGTAAACAGCCGCACGCAGCATGCTCGATTTCTACAGAAACTGCAGAAGTGAACGTTCGTTGTTACGTGCCACACTTAAGGAAGACTGTAGAAAATCATGCGCGAAGACTTACCGTAACCGGGATGAACGCCCACTATCAGCGGTGTCATTGAGCAATTAAAAAGACCAGCCCAAACGTTGCAACCATTGTGAAAAATAAGGACTTGAATGAAAAGCGACACTCCCGCACCTACAGCAAATGCGCTTCAAATACTTGCAGGAATAGGATGTTTGTCTTCCCGAAATTCTCGAAGCATCCAGGAAGGTATGGCAGGTCGTCGTCGACCAGTCCGCAGTCTGTCAGCAGACTGTGGGGAAGCCGACAGCAGGAATGAACACTCAGGAGTTAGTGATTGTACTCCGGGTAAGAGGGGATGCACCAGCCTGCTTGTCTCGTGCCGGTACACCCTTGGCGTTGAATGGGCGTGGATATTTATCAGCCGCCAACAGAGTCTGACGCACAGAGAGTCGGTTAGACCTGGCGGCATGGATAGGCTACGGAATAAAATGGCCTTCTCAGCCCCATTGGTGTTTCTCAGCCCCAAATGGTGGATCGGACATAGTCTGGGTGCAGCAGGTCGTCCGAGCCAATTAAGAAACCATTGTGATGGAAGACCTCTTTTGTGTATGTGAGGATGCAATGTACAGGCGGATTCGGCAATAGGGCTAAACGATCACCAAAAGCAGTAGTAGAATCGGACGGCAGTACGGGCCAGAACACACCTATAGCCCCTATTCAGATCGTGCTACCACAATAAACATCATGCCGCCTATCGCATGGTACTCATAAGTTTCATTTGTGTCACAGAGGTGCGTTAGCAGCTTCCAGACTGTGGTGTAATTTCAAAGTGGACGATACGCCAGGCTTGCCAAACTACCATAGGTAAACCGTTCGTGTAAATGACAAGTTATCAATATTCTCGAATAGCTGAGAGCTTTGTCGCAGATATGTAATGCGAGTTAGACTCACATTCTGGGGTTACCAACTTGATAGTTGCACTTGTACAGCTCGCTGGCTGGGTCAAGGCAAGGGTTCAAGCCTGCGGAGGAGGTTGTAGGGTGGGGGTGAAGGCCGCTAATGGGATCGATGGAGGATTGTAACGTTCTTGGGTATTGCGATGTCTCACGACACCTAACAGTGTAGAAGGACATTGCTACATACCTGGTATGAATCATGTAACCAATCAGAAACGAAACAACCCCTCGATCAGAACAGGACGTAAACAAACAGGGTGCATGCAGGGCCTTAGGTGTCCAATTACGCGGGCACGAATTTAAGCGAGCGGCTGTTGTTCACCAGAAACGCGTGTTTGGTCGGTATTACGGTACCTCCTCCCCCACTGTCATCGTCGCCTTTGTCGTCGTCATTGCCGTCATCATCGCCGCCAACGTCGTCATCATCACTCACGCACTGTCCGTCGCAAACCTCGTGTCCTAACGACCCTGAACACGCGTCGCCGAATGTGTCGCACATGACTTGTACAGCATCGCTCGCCTCCCTGCTAAATGGGGATCCGTAGTCGACAAGGTTACAGACAGAGGGTACCCCCGCGCCGCACACAATACTCCACGTGTCCTCGCACTCGTCGCAGGAGTAGAGGCGACGGCTGTTGGCCATCAAGGGTTGTTGGTCTCCGTGCTTCTCCGTGTTCTCTTCATCCTCGTAGTGGGCACCGGTAAGTGCCCGTCTGTCGAAGGACTTGAGCGTCACTCGCTTTATTCCCCCAGTTGGCGTGTACAGCACCTTGAAATGGTTGACGCCAAGAGGGACGGAGCCAAACCAAACGAAATCGCTTATACGTCAATTGCCTTACCTGGGGACCCACGAAACACAAAGGCCAAGAACACTGTTCGCAGTGGATGTACATTTCGAAAGCATACGCACCTTTGAATGTTCAAACCATATGTATGGTAAACACAAGAAAAAAAACGATATCATAACCACGGGTGTTAATTTAGCGCCTAACACATGGAACGAAGAGGGTGCATTTCTGCCGGTGATGGCGGCGCTCTCGACACAACAAGCGACAGGCCTTCAGAAGTTGTGACTTTTATTGTATTGTGCCGGGGTGTGTGTATGTCTGCTAAAATGTCTAAACTTAAGTCCATACCCACACTAAACGCATTGTACTTAAGTACAAACAACAGTGCCTTGAATAAGATTCCGGGCAACTCCCAGAACACGCGAACCGTTTTAAGCTTGCCCCTTTGTGTAGCCCGCGTAACGTATAACGTAGTGTTCTTTTACGGGACGGCTGCGCGACAACTTACTCTGTATCTCTCGTTGCCGATCCTCATAACCTGGACGTTGCCAGACGGGTCGAAGTCGAATAGGTTGCGAGCATCCTCCCAGAAAACCACTCTGTACGGTCGGCTGCGGCCTTCATCGAAGTAGGCGACGTCGAAGTCGATGTCGTTCACCGTGACAGAGACCCCGTTTCTAGCGGCGGACACGCCAACCGGCATGCCGACCAGCAGGGAGGCAGTGGCTGCCGCATGGAACTTCATGGTTTTCTTTTGTCGTTGGTGGCGATGGTTTTCCTGTGATTGGCCCGGCCATACGGGCGAGAAAACATTGGTTAGGTAATAATATACCAAGAATGCCAATAGAAGTCCTCAACAAGAGATAGGAGTCACTTCCGTTGAAATGCAATGTGAATGTTTCCATGCTACGTTAGAGGTGCACCATTATTTTTATGATGCTCTTCACCTTAGGAACTGCATATCACACCCGAAAACTGTTTTTGAGTAAACTGGAAGGGCAGCCCGATGAGCAAACCCATGGACCAGGCATTACAAAAAATAATGTTGCTAAACACGATTGACATTCGGACGATTTTGGGTTAAGGAGCCCCGTCATTCAGAAGCAAAAATGCCGAAAAGTGCAACCTCTATCGTAGCACGCGTCGTCGAAGACATACCTCTTCTCGAATGAGTTCCCAACAGATGACGTTAACACTTACATAACAAATATTCATGAAGCCAATACCACTAAACAAAACACACTGTAGCTGAAACTGTGAGGTCCTCCAATACAAGGTTGCATTTCCTCTCGCATGCGATTATTCGGTGAAATCAAGGATAAAGCCGAGTCAGGGGCTACGACGCATGCTTCGTCGATTCTTGGCTTGCCGAGCTGTGTAATGCGTCGGCTTCACTCTCTCGAAACCAATTTGAGCAAACGGGGGTCACGTGTCCATGACTGGTCCCTCCGCCGTAAATGCCTATACTCTCATTGCACACAGGGTCTGGAAACTGGTCCAGATGCTCTTTGTCCTTGTTCAAAGCTTGGGCATTAATGAAATATTATGCTGGCCTTTCATATTTCCCGCTTCCGGATCTAGTTCGAAATGCTACGATACATACACCAGGTTAATGCCAGATGCAAATAAACCAACCGCCACAGCGACTAGCGCAGTCTCTCACTACATGTATATAGTTAGCGGGCTACACCGTCAAAGCAAGTTCTACAGCAACGTATAAATCGGGGCCAAACCATGTTTTCTCAACCTCTCTTACACATCACACTGTTATAGACTGGTTGTCACACAGTTGAGGAGGTGGACCAGTTTGTTTTAAGTCCGTATGCTTCAGCCTCTCCGAACCACTCGGAAGAGTGGCTACCCAGTATTTGATACCTCTTGGTGTGGTGGTGCTCCACGTTGGGACTATTGGCTTCGCTGTGCCCGAACTACATATAGATACATTGATTCGTCCTACGATAGCGGAGATTGCACTTTTTGGGCTTTTTAGGTTTTGAATGACGGGGCTTCTTACCCCAAAATCGTCGGAAAATCATCAATGTTTTACAATATGCATGTTTTTACATATACCCAGTCCATGGGGTTGTTCATCGGGCTGCCCCTTCCAGTTTTACTCAAAAGCAGTGTTCGGGTGTGGTATTAAGCTCCAAATGTATAGTGCCCCAGAAGGATAAATGGTGCGCCTCTATCGTGGCATTAGGCCATTCCCATTTCCAGAGTGTTAACGAACGTCTCGCCCGAGGAGTTGCCTAAAACGCGTTCATAATAATGTGGAAAGAGGGCGTTATAATGCTGCAAAACTCCATTGGCTCCAGGCTATACACGGCAGGCGGGGCAACTACTTTATATATTTTGTTATATACATCATCACGAGAGTATGTGTGCGAAAATGCCGGAAGACACCAGGGGGTGAGCGTACATTGTAGCTTGGTATATCATATCTCTCCGTGTCATTCTGGTGTTAACTGATTGTTTTTTGTGGTTTTGATAGTTTTGCTGTGCGTGCGTTCGTTGGTGTCGCAAGGTTAAATATCCCGGGAGAAACTCGTGTGCGATACACAGGTGGGTGAAGCACAGAGAGCAGACCTTCGGGCGGGTCTTATCTGACAGGCTTGGAGAGGACACACCTTAGACGGTGACAGGTGGCCCCTTCCAAACACACCTCTGCTGTTAAATGTGTTGGGGCTTTCCCGGTCAAGAAGCATCGAACCTGTGTGCATTGCTGTCACAAATGGTCGTGGTAGGACCTATGGTGGCTTCTGTTGTACCTTACGAGGTAAACAATCCTTACATTTAGACCTTAGACATTGTTCTGAGGGATAAAATGAGTTTTCTGGCCATTCCATCTACCATCGCCGAACATGTGTTCGCACGGAAACGAAATGTTCAGCATCTTGAACGGTAACGGACGACAACGCGAAAAGCAAATACCGCCGACGCAGTTATTGGCGCCGCCAAAACATCGCTCGCCCTCCAGGCGTCCAACTTTGCTTTCTACGGTTCTCATGACGAACGTTCCACGATGAAACGATCCCTCGGGACATATACGTTTGAAGGTATATATGTTTTGATATGCTGCCGAGCGAGAGGCCCCGAACATGTTTTTTGTTTCCGATACCACACGCAAACATTGGTAAGAGCCACAAACATTCACGGGGAAACATATATTTCATATTTTGCAGTTTCTTCTAACTTGCTTTTGACTCGGTTTTATATACCCGTAGCTGAGCGCACAGATTTTTCACGTTCTTTCAAAACAAATTCACTTGGTTTTAATGAGGCAAGGTTGTGGTAGCGACGCGGTCGAGACAGTTTTTCGCCATGTGGAAAAATAAGATTTTACAAGAAGCCATTTGTTTTCAATAGTTAAAAAAGCCTCTTAACCCCTTTAGAGCCGGAAACGGTTTCTGGGGACAAAACAACTTGGAAATAGTGTGTGATACTTTTTGGGGTAGTGAAAGGGTTAACTGCGGGGTGCGTACATGGTTCTAAAATTAAAGTTGTATGTCTCTGTCTGCTGTGTATTGTCTTTTTTGTAAGTTCGCGATTCGACGTGTTTTTCGATTGTGAGAGCTGCACGTCACCGATTTCATAAACAGGGTGTCTGCAGAGGAAGGCGGGCTGAGGCTAGCGCGGGGGACGTGTCTTGTCGCAAGCCATCTCGGCTTAGTCGCGGTCGCCCTGTTGCGGTAATTTTGGTTAGCGGTGCTGATCAGGTATTTTTTGTTTTTGTTTTTGCGACACATCGTTTTTCCTGGTTTCCCCTTCCAACGCACACAATTCACTGCCAGTCTTATGTGGCCTTGCCGTATTTACGTATCTACTCTTACGGGGGGAAAGTTCGTAGGACCTACTACTGTAGACACAATAGGACCTACTGTAGACACTCTAACCATATATTTTCCTACTTTAGCTAACAATATTCGGTCCATAGTTAGTAGGAACTACTGCTGTAGACACAATAGGACCTACTGTCCTATTTGCTACGGTCCCCGGTAGTAGTATAGCCGAGTGCGTGCAGGCTCCCAATGTTTATATTCAGTGTCTCTTTATGTCTGCCTCTTGTAAGAATCAGGATGTTGGGGTAATTTCTATTGAGACAGCTGTACGGCACTGATTTGCACAAACCCGGCATCTGCAGGAGGGGGCGGCCCGGAACTAGTGGCTGAATTTGATACTGATGCGCAATATTTGTTTAAGCGGCAGGATGTAGTGCACCCCGGTATTTGTGTTATGCGGCGGGACTTAATTTTCCCCTTTCGACGCACACAGCCTACTTGAAGCACGAGGCAGACTTGCCTCATTTCCCACTGTGTTATTAAGAGTGGAGATCCCCCTGAGCGCACGAGCAGGGTCTCCAAACAAAAATGTATACTTCGTATCCGTTGAAATTCAAGAAAAACAGGTCTGGTTGTTCGTCCTGGAATTGATCACAGAGCTCCGGTTAATATTTTCATTTTGTCCATTTTCAGTTTATCGTGTCGGGGGAACAATATATTTTCAACGCCTTGTGTCAAGCGTTGTCACAAACTAGATGTGAAACAGTGCACACATCTACCTTGTGTTACCTCCAGCTAGTAAGGTTACTTGTTCGAGACGGCCAGATGGGTTAACGACGAGACCACCGAACAGATCATTCTCGCGCGTTACCTGTGTGACGAGCTTGCGCCGGCCAACGTTTTCCGAGATCATCGGATGGAAAGTAGCACTGATATTGCCGGTCTCTTTCAAGGGTTTTCGATATAATCGGGATATTTATTCGCGTAGATACACTCCCCGTCGCCAAAGAAAGGGCTGGATCATATTAAGGCGGAAACACTACACGAAACACTGTTCTCCCTTGAACGCATTATAATTGACATTTCAACGCTGATGGCAATGCCGCTGGCGCATTTTGTATGTGGTCAACTGCAAAAACTTGCTTTGTATCCAAATAAATCTGTCGTGTGCAGTCTTTCCCGCAACAAGTATCGTCGTACAACCTGAATTGAACTCTTCGCAGCCCCCCTGATTATACCCCGTCCCAGGGCAACACATCTTGGCTGGATAGTCTTTTCCTCGACCCGAGACCGTGGCAACGGCTACAACGGCCCGCTCTTCCTGCCTGGAAGGGCAGGATTCGTGTGAAACTATTGGTGTTCGCTTTACTCTCTCATTGTTGTCTCTCAATAACACGCGAACACAAAACTGTATGTACCCGATGAGTATTTAAAAAACGCACCGTTAATCCCAACAAGCTCTATACAGAATATATCAAATATAATATCGTGTGATACATTCATTCCTTACATCCATGCTACGACAGAGGTGTTGTTCCATGATTTTTTTCTGGGGCTCTTTACTTTAGGAGCTCCATACCACACCCGAAAGGTGTTTTTGAGTAAACTGGAAGGGCAGCCCGATGAGCAAACCCCATGGACTAGGCATTTAAAATAATATTATTGCTAAACAAGATTGACACACGGACGAGTTTGGTGTAAGGAGCCCCGTTGTCCAGAAACAAAAAAGCCAAAAAGTGCAAGCTCTATCGTAGCATGGGTCCTTAGATCGTTCCAGCTATAGGGTCGGTTGGGAGCTATATATAACATCAAAGTTGTCCCAATAATGACAGTAAAGAGTCGCGTATCATACATGTAGAAATGGTTAACTTTTACGAAGTAGTTGATTACTGCCCGTAAAATCAATCGTGGACCTTCGTGGCGATATGTATGATCGTATCATACGATTGGGAGCATCCCTTGTTGAGCCCAAATTGATTAGGGTTGGGTTGCGTACGGGTTTGTAGAGCAAGGTTTAGAGCATGCTCTTAGTAGTGCAAACACCGGCAATCGATACGTACGTGCAGGAACAAGTTCTGCCTTGTGTTGCGGTATGTATATGTCTTGTGGTCGTGCGGGCAGGACGGCAAAATACACCAACGAATATATATATCTACCAGATTAACTTCGTTGTTGAGGATCGATCTCGCATTATTTGCGGGGTCAAAGCCAGGAGCGGTTGATCGTGGCACACTGAAGCACTCTCACGTGAACTAGATTTATGCAGCAATAAGGAATATAGGCATCCCAGGTAGTACGTGCACGTGTCTATCTATCACACCCAAGAAGTGCCATCGACAGCCTAAGGCGCCAGAAAACGAACGGGATTCTTGACGTGCGGAAGACGTCAGGAATACTACACAGTGGATTTACTGCGGAACTTCCAATTGGTCTGTCACAGAGCACAGCATATCATAGGTCACTGGCAACAGGTCTTCACAGCTCGCAGGTCGCGGATTGGTAGCATTTTACTCGTCCACTGCTTACTGTGCTGCTATGCTTGTTACGATAGTGTGGATGAGCGATGAAGGATCTGTTAGATTTTAGCGGCCAGATGCGGCAAACATATAGATGTAGTCGCTTGCGAGACGGCAGCTCAGGAATATTCGACCAAAATCATCAACACATTGCGCTTATTTGCACACAGAGTATCTCACCTGGGTTCCTTCAACGAAAATCGTTTGGGTCGACAAAGGAAGAGTAGCTGGGTGGGTTGTCTGAAATGTGTAGTTCGCCACGAGACGAAAACACCACGTCTACGACGGGTTGATTATTACGAGCGAAGCATGCTCGTAACGTCGTCAACTACCAATGTACGTATTGTAAAACAGGCAGTCCACATACTAAGAAATATACAATGGCGGTTTCAGCCGCACGTCTAATACCCCGCGCCCGACAGGTTCAAGTGCCGTGCATGGTTAAACGGTCGACGTTGTCCTCGGCAAAAGGAATGACGGCTCTCTTGTCCGATTCTTTACCCCAATCAATGTATTCTGATATATCGCGTTGTATTCCATATACTCAACATATAGTAGGCAAAATAATAGTATATGTGTTCCGATTAATTCAAGAATGTGGAGCTTTTTGTGCGCGGTATACTGAAATGTTTGTCCTTTGCTCGATATTCACTAATCCAAGCCTGGTACTCCATTATACTAGATACAGTACATCCTAAATATTGTTATTGCCGCAACCAAAAAGCATAGAACTCTCAGACATCTCTCCATCAGTTGCAAAGCCGTCGCCTCAACTTCGCCATGACGCAGACAGGTGGCCAACCGGTTAATCAACAATGTAGCTTGGATGTGCGGCGTAGTATTTAAAAATAGAACCTAATGAGAAGGAAGGCGCAAGGACAGCAAATGGGGTAGACAAAGTCTCGAGCCGAAAGTTGGCACAGAAAGGAGGTGGACTTGGTGCCTATGCTTTCTTTTTATTTTCGAGGTTTTTTACTTTTGGGTCTGTTCTGAGTAGTCAACTTTGAAGGTCATGCTGCACATTGTCGGATAGTATGGATGCTATTAGTTGTTTGTTACCCTCCGAATGATCGCGCAGCGTCTAGACGCGCGCTACAATAGAGGTTGCACTTTTTGGCTTTTTGTGTTTCTGAATAACGGCCCTCCTTAACCCGAAATCGCCGGCATGCCATTAGTTTTTTGCAATATGATATTTTCAAAGGCCTAGTCCATGGGTTTGTACCTCGGGCTACCTTTCCAGTTTACTCAAAAACAGTTTGCGGGTGTGATATGGAGCTCCTACGGTGAAGAGCCTCAGGAAAAGTAAAGTGCACCTCTATCGTAGCATGGGTCTCTACTGTGGCACCATCTTTAACCGTCAAGGAACAAGGCCTCTTGTTGACTAAAACGTCCCTGTGAGCCCTTTACAAGGCAACAACTTCGCATGTTATTGATTCATGTTGTTGCAGTACACTGGTCGGCAATATATGCCGTGTTTTTACTCTAGAGTTTACATCGAACAGGGATCAAATTGCCGGACAAGCGGTTGAACCAGGAAGCTTTAACTCTTACTATAACAGTTTTCATACGTACCCTCCTCTCCATGTAATTGGCTTGAACCAGTCGGCTAAATGCCTCCAGCCTCTATGGATTGTGTTAAAGAACAGTTAAATAAAGGTACACTCCGTAGAACCTGACACAGAAAAACCACAAACAGTGTGCAAATCTAGACTCAATTATCGACCCAACAGCGGTTGATGTTTTTTTGTGGACTCAAGAGCTCGGGAAACTGCGTCATCTCGTTTTTTCTTCACCCTTGCTGTAAATTCTTGTGTAAAATATGCATTCATACATACATACATACATACATACATACATACATACATACATACATACATACATACATACATACATACATAC
>JAYJME010001899.1:0-14995 GCA_036873775.1 Costaria costata
ACGGGGCGTTGAGGGAGTTGCCGGATCGGGTGTGAGCCGGTTGGCACCTGGTGTAGGGGGGAAGTCACCGGGTGTTGGAGGAGTGGCACCTGGTGTCGGATCGACGGGTGTGAGCTAGGGGGATCAGGGTTCAGCGGGGGGTGCACTTGTTGGGCGGGGGGTGGCCCCGGTTGTCGGGAGTGCGACCTGTGGTGTCGGACTTGCGAATGTGGGCCGACTGATACAGGGCGCATGGGGAGGCACCTGGTGTGTTTGGGGACTCTTACCGGGGTTTATAGTGCTGACAATATTTTTGTAGGGTTAGGAAAGGATACGTGGGTGGGTGTGTTGATGGGTGCGTGGGTGTGTGGGTAGTGGGTAGCCGTCTGACCTATGTACCAGCCGTGACCGTATTATACCGGCCCCGCTACCGTAGCAGCGGTCGTACCACCACTATTACCACCATTATTAATGTATCTATTAATATAGACGTGTATCATATCATATCATATAATACGTAGATACCCCTCGGGTATATTTTACCAGGTAGTTGGGGTATTCTACGTTTTCTGCGGTACATGGACCAGCTCCTCGGCTCGCCTCTGGGCCTGAAGGGAGGGCGGTTGGAAATGTCTCTACACCTCGTCGACGACAACTGTTGGTATTATATTGTATACTGGTATACTCTGTACTCGCAACCAATGACATTTTTTCACTTACCCGAGAGTTTATTTTTTCATATAGGGGTACACACTACCCGACGTTTAGACTGGCTTTCGTCCAATACGCGAAGACCTTGGTACCACCCTCGACGAAAAGTTAAGGAACGTGGTATTCAATTTAATCCGATAAATATCCCTATATTCTCGTCCAGAGGGATACCAGGTAACACACTCGCTGCTGGTAAACTACTGTATATACGATAGGACGCAGTAGGATCAACAGTATTGCAACATAATAGGGTGTGCGTGGTGGTGGGTAAAGACAAAGAGGCCAACATGCGAGGCCAGGGCCAACAAACGAGCACACAGCGCCAAGGACACGAGCATACAAGCAAACACGGTTAAATAATATAAAATGTAGATTACCGCAACCCCGTATCCAAAACGCCTTAGCAAGTCTTAGAGTTTTTTTTTTCTTTTTTTTTCTTTTTTTCCCAGGCCCCACTATTGAAAAATTGCCCATTTTCCTGTTTTTTGAACCTACCACACCGTTTCGACGGAACACAGATGCACAGGTTTGGCCGCAAACGTTCAACGCTCGGAGAGCTTCTTATCCTCGTCTCTTCGAGCATTGCTCGGCGAGCTGAGCCATGCCTGTGAGAAGGAGCGCACTCTTCTTGGCTGCTATGGGCACTGGCGGATGCCGTGCGTTTTCGGTGATGACCATGTCTCGCAACGTGGGCCTTCCGGTCCCAACGCTGACGTCGCGTCTTGGCTTCTCTTTTACACCTGGAGGCCTCCTGTTCCCGTACCACCTTGGTGTTGCGAAGTGCTTGGAGCTTCAAGGTTTCCTAGCGACGGACACGCCATTGGCCGGGTCCTCTGCAGGGTGAGGTGGGAGGTTGGGGACGGGAGAGATGGGCTAACTAATTTATGGGTGTGGCGTGCTGGCGTGCTCCGACCTTGATGTTCAGTCACGAAATTCAAAAAAACGTCAGAGTACCAGTACTAGTCATCGGTACTCAGTCAATGACTCGCGAATACCAGTCATTTTGAAAATGACTCAGTCCCTGGAGTACTAAAAGCTGAAATGACTGAGTACGCGAGTACCTGGAGTACCAACAGCTGAAACGACTGAGTACTCGCGAGTACCAGGCGTACCAAAAGCTGAAATGACTGAGTACTCGCGAGTACCTGGAGTACCAGAAGCTGAAACGACAGAGAGTACTCGCGAGTACCTGCAGTACCATAAGCTGAAATGACTGAGTACTCGCGAGTACCTAGAGTACCAGGAGCTGAAATGACTGAGTACTCGCGAGTACCTGGAGTACGAAAAGATTAAATGACTGGTACCCAGTGGTACTGGTACTCTGATGACCTTTGAAAATATGTACAAACAAATGCCGCTCGGAAAATAATAAATATTTAAATAATACCGGTCATGTCTTGCGTCCAGGTACACAAAAGTCTACGTACGGGTACTGCCTGTAGAGGTGTACACCGGCGAGTACCCGTCATAAACGGGTACTCGGGTAATTCTGAAATCGAAACCTGAACCCGCCGCAGGTAATAACCCGAGTTTTGAGACAAAAACAAACGGGTTCAACGAGTACACGAGTACTCGGGTAAACCGGGTACAGTACTCAGACAACCCGTTTTCGTTTACGGTATTTATTAAGGGGTAGGATAAGCGGATGATAGTGCGTCGTACTACGATTTGATACTCGTACCGTACTTTGATTTTATGTCGAAACGAGAACTAAACAATAAAATAGCAGTCACATTGTCAAACGGGTTGAACGAATACTCGGGCAACCCGGGTACTCGGACAATCCGTTTTCGTGGTTGAACGCGGCATATGGTCAGGGTTGTCCGTCATTTGAGAGTGTGGACCGGTGGAAACTGGGGACCCCGTTTTCAGTATTAAGGTTTCTAATACAGAGGTTTTGAAGGATATCGAATGGAGGACGTCAAACATACGGGTACCCGAGTTTTGGTCACCCCCACAACCCGTGAGTTTCAAGTCAAACCCGAACCCGTCACGGGTTTGCCCGTCCGGGTTGTACCTGCCGGGTACCCGGGTTTTGATTATCCGGGGTACACCTCTGAGCATAGAAGTGGATCACCCCACCCTCCCAGCTTGAACATATACTTACAATATTACAATAATAGAAAAAACATGTATTTATGTAATTTACATGCAGGTTGTTACCCTCCCACGGCCATCTAACACGATGCTCGTAGGAGGGTGATAATCCGGGGTGATAACCTCCAGCTCACCAGCCCAGCTGGAGGCCTCATTCCAACCCAATACTTACATAGTGACAGACTACATCAGTACCCCACGGGCATTTTACGATGCCCACGTGCCCACGTATCATACTCGTAGCTCTACGCACTACGCACACAAAATCTATGCAGAGGAGTACAGGAGCAGGGCGACAGCACAGGAGGTAAACCAAGTACTGGTACTCGTATAATACGCGGCACAGCAGCAGTTTGCAGAGGTGTGCCCCGGCGAGTACCCGTCACAAGCGGGTACTCGGGTAAAAATCTGAACGCGAAACCCGAACCCGTCGTGGGTAACCCGGGTTGTCAGACAAAACCAAACGGGCTCAACGAGTACTCCGGGTAAACCCGGTTCTCGGACAATCCGGATTCGCTTACGGTACTTATCAAGGGGTAGGACAAGCGGATGACAGTGGCAAGTCCACAACTGCACGGGACAGATCTACGCCAGCCATCTACTAATAAAATCGCTGAATTATCGCGAGCCACGCCAGCCGTCTACCAATAATATCTCCTAGAAGCGCGAAATCCCTCCGCACACAAGAAGACACACACAGCACGCACACCTGCGGTCATGCGACGATTGACCTTTGATCTCGAACTTCGATCTCGACATGGAATCAACCCACGGTCAACCCGCTCCGTACCGGGCAAGGCCAGTGAATATGCATGACGGCCTCGAAGGTACCATTGGGATCCGAGGTCTAGGGGGCGAGAGGTTGCCTGCGGTGTCATACGGTCTTCGTCCAAACCTTCGAAAAGTTCTATTTTTTGCCATCGAAGAGGGATAGAGAGTTTTGTCGCCTGTTTTCAACATATGAGCTGCCAAATGTTATTTTTCCAGACGCCTGACCGGACCACGCCACATATCACTGACCGTGGTGCAAGCACTGTGACGCTAGGGTGGGTCGGAGCCCCTAATCAGCGCGATCCGTTCAGATTTCATGACGCAATCGTTGGGTTTGTCGATCGATGTCAAACGTGAAAAATGGTGTATTTCTTGCGATCGGAGAGGGATCGAGTTTTTTTGTCGTCTGTTTTCTACACACCAGCGGCCAAACTTTTTTTTACCAGGCGCCTGGCCGGCCAACGCCACATATCACCGACCGAGGTGTGAGCACTGTGACACTAGGGTGGGTCGGAGCCCCTAACTAGCGCGATCCGTTGAGATTTCATGACGGAGTCGTTGGGGTTGTCGATCGATGTCTACCGAGGATTCTCATAAAAGTTGTCTCCAGAACCCAACACCGGACACTTGCCAGAACAGGGGTTTCATGAATATTGCACGGGCTTCGCCCGCGCAATTAAACTCCGCGTGAGCTGTCCCGTGACGTATAAAATTTGCCGTGCTGTGCGTACTACGATTTGATGTCGTACTGCCATTTGATGCATACACGAGAACTAAAATAACCATCAAACAGCAGTAACATTGTCAAACGGTTTGAACGAGTACGCGGGCAACCCGGGTACCCGGACAACCTGTTTTCGTGGTGACACGCGGCATATGGTTAAGGTTGTCCGTCGTTTGAGAGTCTGGACCGGTGGGAACCGGGGACCCCGTTTTCTGTCGATGGTAAAGGTTTCGTAGAGAGATTGTGAGGGATACCGAACGGGGGCCATGTCAAAAATGCGGGTACCCGGGTACCCGAACCCGCCGCGTACCCCGGTTTTGGTCACCCCCGAAACCCGCGGGTTTCAAGTCAAACCCGAACCCGTCACGGGTTTTTCCCGTCCGAGTTGTGCCCGCCGGGCCGGGTACCCGGGTTTTGATTATCCGGGGTTCACCTCTACTATACTCCTCCTATTTCCACTTCGTAGTCGGATTTTCGATGCTTTTCTCGAAGCAGACTGATGCTTGCATGTGCCATTCTCACATCACGTCTGTTGTTCCAATATTTCGGTCCCACACCCCCCTTGTGTGTGTGCTTCCATATGTTCGCCCCCAAGAGTACTGATGTATTATGTCATTATGTAAGTATTGGCTTGGAATGAGGCCTCCAGCTGTGCTATTACCCAAACTTTCTGTCTTGTTGGCCCTAGTTTGATTGCTTGTCTTTATCACCTACTGTGTGGTCTGTCTGAGGCCTCATGTGGCTCGTTCCTCCGTTATCTCCCGGGCCTCTATCCCCATAATTTACATTGAAGGCTACCACCATATATTACTTACCCGTATTTTAGTAGAAGTCCGTACAGCAGTATCCTTTATTATACACAAAACATAATTCCCCTATCTTGGCTGACTCTGGATGCCCCTGAAACCCCACAATATTAGCCCACCTTGAATATTCGTATAAAAAGATGCACAGCATACGACGATAAAACGATGGCAACAATAACATCCAAATATCGGAAAGAGGATCGAAGCTCAGGCTATTCAAAACAAAATAAATGAGGACATAGATCTACCCACACCTCGTAATGAGGCTAAGACGCCTCTTGCATGAGTTAAAATCTTTGTGAAATTGATTGCGGGACCTCGGGGGTCGGGTACCGGTATGTACTCGCAAGATTCCAGAAGCAACCGGGTGTGTCGATAAGGTGACGGAAAACTGAGCCCAAAATACGTAACACAGGGTATTATGACTACAGAAGTTGGTCCGTGGCTTGGAAAAACTACGGGCGGCCCCGAGAGTACCGCAATAAAGCTTGTAGACGCCCCCCGAGGCGTCGCGATTTTGCAAGCTTGAAAAAACAACCCGGGGCGTTTACGGGTCGGAGCTTATTCTGCAAATAGATCTCGGTTCTTTTCGCCCCTCGGGGTGATACAAAAAAGCAAGAAAATGACACACACCCCTCACACACTCAGCCACAGCACAGCAGCAGGTATTGGTCAAGTCGCAAACCCGCAGCACCGACAAGCCGGCCACCACTGCTAAAATCACTGACGACCACTCATACTCTTGGGGAAACTTGCGCTGTCCTGGTGAAGCGGCGCCCACGAGGGAGGGCACGCCAGCGCCCGCTCCCGCGCCTGCTGCGCAGTGGTACAACGCGGACCACCCCATCGCGTTCACCCTTCGTACTTTTACCGAACGCTTGCCTCATCGATAACATCTGGGCTATCTCATCTTGTCACCAGTAAGCGGAGCCCATCATCGTCTCGTACACATCAGTCCGAGCTGATATTCATGCCACATCCCAATACTGATTGCACCGGTATTCTCGTTCGAGTAGCTGGGTGACAATTATTTTTCAAAGGCAGAAGGTCTTGAAAGTGTTTTATTATCTGTTCTTGGCTAATTATGTCTAGTTTGCTGTTGCGTAACACATGTACCTGCCCATAAGTCGACATTCCGATTTAAATCATCCCCTTACCTGATTCGGAAACAGCTCCACTCACCTGGCTCAAAGGACTTGCCAGCCCCGCCCCGGGGCGTTTATCCCGGTAATGTTTGGAAGGGGGGGCGTTTACTATGTACCCGGGGCGTTTTTCGCATTTTTGTTTAAATGTGGGGCGTTTACTCCGGATAATGCTCATTTTCGCTGAAAACAGGGTCCCGGGTCCCGGGGCGTTTACTCCGGACGGGGCTTTTACTAGCAGTATTACGGTATGTTGTTGTCTTGCTTAATTATAAAGTTGACGGGCTCGACGTTGAACGGGCCCGATGGGCGTACCTGTCGGTGTTCTGAACTCCAGGAAATGGTGAACCCTTCGTCATTAAACAGTGAAACCCAGCCTGAGTTCGCAGATACAAGTAGGTTTACTGCTGATATGTATGTGTCAAGATCACGGTACAGCGGCGAGCGCTGAACCTGAACCTACACATCTACGCCACGTTTACCCCTATTGACGAACCTTTTGGGTTCGTTTCGTGCCTTGTCTTCATAATCGCCAGGGCTCTTGCGGCGGCGGTGGTGGGATGCGGCTTGGACATGGACACCGCGTCGCAGCTCGCCGGGCGAGTGTTTGACGAGTGCCGAGATGGAGGAGCAGCTTTCAGATTAAAGTGAGAACATATTAAAAGGAGAACAGAAAAAACGATAATTTAGAATGGCTGAGGCCCGCTGGACATGGCACGCCCGGACTTGGATCCTCACTTCTGCACCATTCTCACGAGCTGTCGTTCTGTTGGCATATGCATTGAGTATGATTACGTACGCCGCCGTAGTGAGCTTTCATTGCAATCAAAACGGGTAATAGGTGCATAGCTTCTATACTGGCCTTGACGTGATTTACATGCAATCCTATGCCCTTCATGATAAATTTGAGCCTGCTCAAAGCACACTTGCGACTGACGTGTCGCTCAGTTGAGGGCCAAACAGCACAGTGTGGATGAAGTCGCGGCAGCCGCTGTAATAATGTAGTCTAGGCTGTAAACATAGTGCAGTTCTTAAAAATACGCGAACGGGGTTGCTGCACGCAAGTAGCGGTGTCTGAGCTACCGTTCGTTATTCCCGGTCTATTTCAAAATAGTTTGTAGCGCACCACACTACAGCAAACAATAGAAAGCCCAGCCAGTATATTATAGCAAACTCTGTGCCTGCCGTGAACGTCATTCAAAAAGCTTCGAACATAGGAAATAGAGAATATACACACAGAAATGCCGCCACTGTATCATTCAGCATAGGTGGGCATAGCCAAGCTTGAACTTGACCTAGAGAGACGCATGGGTCGCCTGGTTGGAGGTCACGGTGTGCGTGTGGTGAGCTGACGAAGATTTGACAGTGATGACCATTCCATGCGCTTTTCTCCCCTGACGCCACCATAATCTACTTTTCAGCTTAATTAAGAGGGGAAGAAGTGACCGCCTGCTGTACTGAACTCAACCTCGCTCCAACACTTTAGCATTGCATTGGCGTGCATTCAGTGAGCCGTGCTTCCAGGACAGCCCTCTTCGGTCCTCTACATGACCCCTCTAACATTTTGGGTGAAACGTGCTGCCTCCCCCCTCCTTGCTCCGCATTTAATGTCAGAGAAATCGTGAATCGATGTCTGATTGAGTCCCTTCCAATCAACGCTCACGACATCATCAATAACCGAGAGGGCGCGGTCACCATAGGCATCACACAGTTTTCCCCTGCACTCAGAGGCGTGTTCGTGAGCAAGTTCGACTCCAGGGAGGACCTGATCGAGGTGCTGCTGGGTTCTTGGTGAGATAATATCACTCGTGGCGCTGGTGTTGTTGGATTAGAGGTGCCTGCACCTTGCGCGGGGAGCGAGTCGCCTGACGAAAGGGCGCAGGAGATGCAACCCGCTCTGTCCCTGCATGCCGTGCGTAACACTTTGTTTTTAGTTCTGCCAGGGTGCCCAGTGCATGGCTACATAGGCAGGCTACATAGGCAGGCACATCCGCGCCCTCGTGACTGGCCGCTCTAAACACTGTGCTCCCCTCCACTGCTTGCTTCACTGTACTCGTGCGCCACCACCGTTTGCTGGGACTCTTGCGGATTGGATCAGCCACGTGCCATTTTGGTTCAGCCCGGTGAGCTCTTTTTTTGTGCAGTACGTAGCGAAACCATTTGTGGGCTGAGGTGTCTGTCAGCGACGTGTGCGCGACGGAGTCGAAACCCGTTGTAGATGGGCCGACCTTTCATCTATGTACGCGATCACGGTGCGATGACTGAGCTCAATGTATGCGGGCGGCAACATGACCGCTCGAGTGAGCCGTCCCGTCGCGCTTTAGGGGTTGCATAATAATTTCGCGGGAACTTGTGCCTGGCATTGACGTTTGCTGTAAACTTGTGGCGGGAATGTTTGTACACCTCCGTTTACTGGTCATAATATATATCTGCGCCGCCGGCGGCGTCCTTGGCGAACTCCACGGCTGGCGTAGGATAGTATGTCGTGAAAGCAGTTCATCGCCTTGCCGTGCTGTTTACGTACCGAGAGTTTGCCATGAACAACAATATCGTTTACCTCGTCCGCTCGTGCTGTACCCCGTCGCAGCGACCATACATGACTGTGCGAGGCAAACCTACCGTGGATGGTTTCTTTTCGGTGCCGACGCCATACTTTGGCGCTCCGGACATTCCTACCGCAGACCGAATTGTGCGCATTTCTGTGTTTCCGACGACCTCGGTCAACGTGCTTTCCGAGCAGCCGGGAGGCGTAATCTCGCCGGACCTCCTTGGCAGGTGAGCAAGCGGGTTTCCTGCCTAAATTGTACCCTCGGACGGTCGAGACAGTCGATTGCGTTTTTTTGCAACCGGGCTGCGTTTGTTGGGCAGATGGTCGCTTTCATGCGATTCAGGGCAACACCAAATAGGCGGAGGGTCGATTTCATGCGGAGTGTGCGTTGTCCGCGTGGTAGGACAATGCTGGAGGAGATATTGGTTATTTGTTTACCTAAAGTGCTCTGTCCCCCGCACCTCCAGGTACGCAAGTGGTCGCTTCTCCGAGCTGGTGAAGTACGCGTTGAACCCTGCCGACGAGGTCGTCATGGAGGAGATCTTCCAGGCCGGCTTCGAATCCGGTGAGGATTGCGACTGCTGCAAGTTTTTTTTTAATACGTGAAACACCCATTTGATCCTGCGGCTGCAAGTCTGGGGGGGGGGCGGAACGCTCGAGGTGTGTGTGTGTGTCTTTTGTATAAAGCATTACCAGGCACGAAGTTATTGTATTTTCTGTCGAAAGTTGCAACATAACAGGTTCCCTTGAGCGAGCTTCGTGCACCAGCCAGGTATTGGAACTCCTCCGCGAATTTATCGTGTGAGAAGATTCGTGGCTGCTCCCCTGTTGTACTTTTGTGACGCCGCTGACGGGTCTGCATCCTCGCCTCCATGCATTTCTCTAAATTCGGTTTTCTAGGGAGCGTGTGGTGTGACAAGTATGGCGAGGACTACAGGCAGCGGCATGAAGAATATCACGCGCCCGAAATCTCATCGTCATCCTCTGCGTTCTAGTTTAGGGAGGAGCGGGTTTTCCTGCAACCTCGTCGATTATGTTACCCCGGAGTTTGATCTTGACTTCTTCGTCAAGTATTAGTATATTCGAGGGATGCGAATTGTATTTCGCTACAATACTACTGGAAGTTATATGGCGACATTTAGTCGTCGAACCTGCTTAGCGCAGCCGTCAGAGGCGTGTTTTGGCCATCTCTTGCAGGCACTTGAAAAACGATTCGCACAATTAACGATTGGTGTGCTTTTGGGGGAGGGGGGCACTATTTGAAAGGCTTTGGGCTGTATACAACGGAGCGATGGCTCGACCCTTTTTAACGTTGCCAAAACGGGTGCCCAAGTTAGAGCTTGTTTTTGTATGTTGCAGTCTCGGCTGAATAGAGTGCAGACCGCCTCACGCGCCCTCAGATAGCTGACTGGTATTTATTAGTTGATGGTTGCGCCGATGTCCTCTTGAACGTGCACCGGAGTTTAGTGCGTTATGACAACAAGCGCTTGCACTATTTTGTGGATGTTAACGTCGCATGCCATTGCGAGGGGGGATCGACAGACTGAGGATAACTGTCTGGTTGCATCGATGGTATACCAGGGCATGATCGGCTACAGGCGCGACTTGTATGTTGTATGTGGGCGCCTTGTGTGTTTTTGCCGGTATCCAGCTGAACCTTTTATGGGGGTGTTATATTAAAGTGCGCCGGTACGGCGCTGTCGACTTGGAATATATGATTCCAGGAAGGTAGACGCGAGCTAGTATTGCTTGGCCTTTGGGCGCCGTTTCGATACCAACGGAAATCATCGAGGTAACGGAAAGATGCCTCAGAAAATCAGGCGGACACTCGGGCGTAGATTAAGCCTGAGAGTGTTTGAACGAAACAATTATTGTGGGGCATTTTGTTGGTCAATTTTGTTATTTATATAGGATTATGACTTCACAATGTGCTCGAAGGGAGGGGTGGGGACAGATAGTCGTCACGAGTTGCCTCGAGTGCCATTCAAGGCGGGGGGGGGGGGAAGGGTTCTCGGTATTTTATGGTCACCTCCATGGGGGATTGGCGGGCCTTGACGACCAGGCTGTATAATCTATGGAACTACTTGAAGTATTACTATTATTAACAAACGTGTGCATCGTGCTGAAGGAAAACGTTTGACGGTGTCTTGAGTCTTGGCTGCTCGTGTTATCAGCACAACTAACTGGTTCTAGCAAGAAACAGTCTACCAGTACTGTTTAACCTTCGGGCCATTAGTCGATTAGTATACGTACCTACGAGTAGTCCGTTTAACTTTTGGGCACTAAAAACAATCTTATGGTCGCCTTAACAAGGGGAAGCCATCGGCGAAGCGTGTTTTACCTTTGAGCCGCGCATCGCGATATATGGGCGTTAGTGGTAAATCACCCAATCGGTGATGAGAGAACTGTCTGGTCTTCGCCGGCAGGAGCAAGGTCACCTTCAACAAGTTCAAAATCAAGCTTCGCGTCTGCCTTTTACTTTACAGCATGTACGTCCTCGGCCATTTTTCAAGGCGAGGTCCATCCGTCTTCTACTCTGGGCATCGCTAACACCATGTGCCGGATGTCGTCCAGCCCAAGGTCTCGCTTCTCGTAGCTGGTGTATCGCACCCTTTCGTCGGCAGGAAGAGCTTGGAGATTGATGGCCTCGTACCGCTCGTAGTGCACCGTCTGCCCCTTTTCCTCGACGAGGCCGAGGCATTCATCCAGCTCTTTTGTTCTGGACGAATGCCGCGACCTCCTCGAGGACATGGGGCAGGCAGTGCACGTTGGGTGGTACGAGGACATAATTCTCCAACGGGATTCCTGCCGAGTACGAGAGGGTGCCTAATGTCCGCTTCAAGAAGCGGGGTTTTTGACTGGACGGCATCCGGAACATGGTACACACCATGTACGTCGACTACCAGTCGCATCCTTGCAACGCTCAGCTGGTCGCAGGCCGCGGCATCACCATGCAGGCGGGGGCACAGCGGCAGAGTCGTACAGTGCAAGTATATATGGCAAAAAAGGCGTCGGACGCGCCATACAAGACTGCGCCGTCCTGGAAGCGAAGCAGCACCGGAATGGGCTCAATCTGTGGGGTCAGTAAGCACAACGCAAACAGCAGGCGCCTCGCCACGCTAAGGCGTGAGGCGGAAAATCGAGGAGAGGGGAAGATTGGGCAGAACTGTCGGGTGCGGACTCGGACAACAACCCGGGTAACAGCAAGTCGATGTCCTCGTATTTCGCATTTCTTTCGAACGCTCCGAAGGTGCGGCTGCAGGGGCTGACAGCGCCGTCCACGATGAAGGCAGAGCTCGTGGCCGCAGCACTGGCAATGAAGGGAGCAGTGGCCTGCTTAAACGCGATCAAGGAGCTGGGATTCGGCACGCGCTTCGACCGCGTACGGTTGTACATAGACAACACGTCGGGTCTGTTCGTCGCCGGAAATCGAACCTACAGCTCGAGACAAGCACGTGGCTTTGCGATTATTTTTCATCCAGGAGCTGCGGAGGGAAGAATCACGGTCCAGTACCTGAAGGCAGATCATTAACTTGCTGACATTGGGACCAAGCACGTCAGCAAGCACACGCACCGTTACCTTCTGAAGCTGATCAGTGAATTCACCTGAAGGTGAGAGCTCTGGTTGACCAAGAGGCACGAAGGGAAAATTATTTGTTGGGTTTTCTTTCCTTGATGCTTTCGCGCTTATGCGGGAGTTATTTGGTTTTTATGTGCTTCTGCTGGGGCGGTACCATCGACACAATAGCTGAGAACTGTTGTCAGCACATATGACACTTGGTGTATGGTTGATTTGTGCCGTGTGATATATTTTGTATCGTTTGGTGTTTGATTGAAGTTGACAAGCTTGACAGCGAAAGAGGACAACACGTTTGGAACGACATTCCACCGCATGCAACAAGCTGTTTTAAGATGGAAGAGGACATACCCTTGGCACGACATCCCATCAAGTAACGCATTGACTGAGACATTTGCGTTTTTTGCTTTATGATTTACAGTGAGGGGGGCTGTTAAGAAATAGGCGGTGCTTCTCATAATTCAGACTCCTCGAACGGTCTGTTAATTATTTGGTTAGAGCCAGTAAACGTGGTCAGAGATCCGAAATAACCGCAAGTTGCGATGCAAGTAGCCAGAAGTGCCTTCAGCAGTTTTTTGGAGTATAGGAGTTGCAGCGACAAGTCGTACAGAAACGTTGATGTAAGAAACCATCAAAGTTAGAAGAACGTACAGAAACGTTGGTGTAAGAGACCATCAAGATTGGAGGAACTGAAGTGTGTTTACTCCTCCACGTCCACTCTTCTAATCCGCATCTGAACACCCCACAGTTCGTCGTCCTAAGCTTTTCTTGCCTTAAGGCGGCTCTTTTCAACCATCACCAACAGCGGTTGTTCACACCCGCGACACAGGGTGTCTGCTCGGTTAGTCCCATGACTACCGACGTCAACCTTGCAGCTTACTTCTGGAGTGCCATCGGATATTCCCAACAA
Source organism: Costaria costata (assembly GCA_036873775.1). NCBI lineage: Eukaryota > Phaeophyceae > Laminariales > Agaraceae > Costaria > Costaria costata. The sequence goes on from JAYJME010001899.1 coordinate 13,266, forward strand.
TTCTTGATCACGCATTCCCCCAAGTCCGAAACAGGAGCAAAGTAACGAGCGATCTACGTGCCTTTGCTTCCCGTTGGTGCTCCGTCGCCGACACCCATCGAAGCATACTCTTAGCACGAGTGCTTCTTCCGTGCCTCTCTTTCTCTCCACTGTAGCCCAATAGCGCACAGCCTCCACGTTTCGTCTTCCAGATGTTATACTGTATCATAGGGACTGCACTGCATTTTGGGCCCCCAATCTTGGCACAAGGAACTAGAGTATGACCTACAGGAAAGGGTAATTCCGTAACACCCACCAAAACCTTTTTAATGTATCCATCGCCTACCAATGTGCTCAAAGACGGGGTTCTGCTTTGAACAACTAACTGGTATTCCACACGATGCATTGCGTGCGTGGTTCAGGCTTCAAGGTCGTTATGCGTATTCGGAAGAAGAGAGGCAAGGTGGCTATTAAAAGTATTAAAGGGGCAGCACCTACAGTGGGATATTTGGGCATTATTTTTCGTGTTGCGTTTATTGTTAAGAGCAGTGTCCGGAGGCCCGAGGGGGGGAGAGGGGGGTCGCACCCTGGTTACAGAGATACTAAATGGGAGGTTGAATACGCACAAATAGACTGGTAGAGAGGTACAAGTGCCATTCAAAACTAAATAGTTCAGGGCACCCACGCTGGGTGATACGTCGGCCGTGCGTGCTACAATTCGCCAGCCCCATTGAAGATATAACTCGTAGCTCTAGGTCCGGGAGGGACGGTATCATTACAGCTCTTCCCCTCGTGTTCTAAGCCTCTCCCCCCCCCCTGGTGTTATGTCTCCCGCTCAGCCCCCTGCTGTGCTTTACCTGGTACCTGGTGCCAGTATGCATTTTTTTTAGACAATCGTTCCAATCTTCTTACTATACTCGTCGCTGGTACTCCCCAACATTGCTACTTCCGGTACGTACTGTGCTTGCCAGTTCAATAAGTTCTTCTTGAGTGCGGTACGAACCTCTTAGGAATACATATTTAAGTTGTTTCGGTCCGTCTGCGCCGTTATCATCTCAAAGGTGCACTTGTCGAGCAGAAGACCTTTACAGTACCGTAGCGCCCCGTCCATTCTCGCAAGTGTAGACGAAGCATACATTATGCAACCGATGTCGACAGTCGTACTGGCGTCTCCGTGCCTGTGCCTCCCGCATTAGGATTCATATACTGTACTAATGCTAGTAGACGCCCCGCCCAGAGTAAACGCCCCATAGACCCCTTCTCAGCGAAAACGGGCATAGCCCGGAGTAAACGCCCCCTCGTTAAACAAAAACACAAAAAACGTCTCGACCACACAGTAAACGCCCCCCCTTTCAGTTTTTTGCATGAACACCCCGGGGCGGAGCTACTGTAGCAAGTCGCTTGAGTGCGGGCAATGGAGCTGTTTATGAAGCAGGCAAGGGTGCGTTTTACATAAGAAGGTGTTGGCATATGGGAAGGTGCATGCGTTGCGCAACAACAACACAGGTATAACCAGCCAGGGCAGATGACCAAACATGTGTAAGGCGTGCTGCCTTTCAAACTATTACCTGGCATCAGCCAACCACTCGAACGAGCTCGTGCTATCGTGTAATGGGGTATAACGTGTATATCAGCTCGTCGGGCTGATATTTAAGCGAGGATGGGCGCCGGCGTGCCCTCCCTCGTGGGGGCCGCTTGACCGGGACGGCGTATGCTTCCCCAAGAGTGTGGGTGGTCGTCTGTGCTTTTCT